>WURV02162564.1:0-15425 GCA_011762755.2 Epimenia babai | reverse complement strand
CCCGGCTGGGAAATCTTGCCGCTTGATGAAGATCTCACCGGTCAGCGCCAGGGCGCCCACGTGGTCCGGCTCAAACAGGGTGACGTTCTCAAGGGCCTCCATGGCAGCGTCGTAGTCGCCCTTCTTGCGAAGGACGCGCGCGCGCTCCCAGTAGAGCTTCACCAAATCCGTTTCGTCGTCGGTGGCCATGAGGCGGCGCTCGATGAGCTCCAACAGCAGGTCGTCTTCCTGGCGAGCGCGCACCGCCCGAAAGAGCTTATCGAAGGCCACGCTGCGGGTGGCATCCCGTGCGAATGCCGCTGCAAATGCCTTCTCGGCGTAGTCGGGGGACTTGACAGCATCCAGCCACAGCAGACCCGCTTGCTCGAGAAAGGCCGCGCCGCGAGCATCATCGACGCACAGCTCACCCAGCCGGGTGGCAGCCAACGCCGCGCTCGGGGCATCACCCAGCTGAGAAGCTGCCAGGCGCAAACCCTCCCAGGCGGTGAGGTCCCCGGGAACCTCTTCCACCACCCCTCGGAAGGCTTCGAGCGCCTTGGGCGCGTCACCTGCGGCCAAATCACTCCAGCCAGCCAAGGAAAGTGCCCGGATTTGCGCCTTGGGGCCCAAGTGGGTTCCGGCGCCTCGCAGCGCGGCGGACCGTCGCCGAGGATCGCAGCCGGCGGGAGCCAACTCGAAATTCAGCAGCGCACCAGCCTCCGTTTCCGCCGAAAGCAGGTTCGGCGTGGACATGGCATCACTCAGCCAATTGGCAACCGCGCCCTGGGCCTCCGCCGCTCCTTTCGCCTCCCCCTCAAGGGTGCTGGCGAGCAAGCGACAGGCCGCCGCTTCTTCTTCCGGCAGAGACGCGGCGCGAGCTGCGGCAAACCACGCCAGCGCGGTGGAAAGCTCCGGCCTGGCTTCCGCCAAGCCGCGGGCTTCATGGCAAACGGCCTCCGTATCGCCTTCGGAACGGCGATGTTGCAGGCGAAGAGCTTGCACCAACGCCCGCGCGCCGTTGCTAAGCACACTCAGCTTATCCCAAGCGTCCTCCAGGGCGCCGGGCTCTTGCCCCGCTGGCGCCCACAGCACGGCAATCAGCGCTCCGATAACCTGCAGCGAGGGTTCCTCTGACTCGGCCAGGCGCCGCTGGGCATCCAGCGCGCCGTCTTCGTCCCCTGCCAGCACCTCAAGGCCCCAGCGCTCGATGGCCAGGGAATCGGTGCCCTCGCCAGCGGCGTCTTCGGCCATCACCAGGGCATCGCGCCGGGCATCCAAGTCGTTTGGTTCCGCTGCCCGCTTTGCCCACAGGAGCAAGGGGGCTGCCACCCCAGGCGCCATCCCGCGGGCCGCCTCCAGGTGCTCCATGGCGGCAGCGCGCTCACCCGCGCGCCAACGCAGGAGCGCCGCTTCCAACTGGAGGCCCGCGGCCAGCGTGTCGTCGCTCAGTTCCCGGGATGTATCGTCAAAGAGCTGAGCCACGTCGGCGGTCTGACCTTTTGCAGCCCACGCGCCGGCGAGAGCGCCCACGATCAGCGGATCCTGAGGGTGGTTGTCCCGCAGCTGACCAAGTACCTCAACGGCCGCATCTGCCTGCTCTGCTCGGAAGAGCTCCCTGGCGGCGAACAAGCGTAGCGCCCGGGCCAAAAGCGGGTTCGTTTCGCATGTTGCCAGGCTAAGCCAGCCCTTGGCTTGAGCACCGGGCGCTGGGGGCTCGGCACCTTCGCTGGCCGCTTCGATGCGGGGCAAGAAGCACGTGCGCACCATCGCCACCAACCACTGGGTGCCCTCCATTGCCTCAATCCCAGCCAGGGATTGCTCTACGCCACTCGCATTCCCCGCTACAAGCTGTGAGCGCAGACTTCCGAGCCGCAGGCCGAGGGCCTCGCCCTCGTTTTCCGCTGTGGCCAATAGGCGTGCGGTGGATACACCAAACCATTGGTCGTCGCCGGCTTCCCGGGCCAGCAAGCGGCCCAAGCGCGCCAGCATCTCCGGCCCCACGCCCAACGCGCCGGCTTGGCTGAGCGCCACCTTCGCGTTGGAAACATCCTTGGCAAGAATGGCCCAATCCCAAGCTGCTTGCAGATACACCCGCGCCTGGGCGCTCTCGCTGGAAAGGGCCTCCGCGGCTGCTTCCCGAGCCGCCGCCAGCTTGCTCGCCCCCACGGGAGACGGGTCCAAGCTCAAGAAATCCAAGAGCATCGCCCGCGCAGGGATGCATGCCGGGTCGGCGCCAACAGCGGAGTTAAGCGCATCCACCGCCGCTTCTCTTCGACCTTCCGCCGCCCGCTGCTCCATCACCTTGAGCCACAAAGCCGCAGCATCGGCACCTTTGGCCCCGGCCTCAATCAGTTTTACGGCGTAGCCGCTGGCCGCTGCCAGGTCTCCCCGCTTCTCCGCCTGAGCCAAGCTCAAATGCAGAAGTACCGGCTCTTCGGGCAAGAGCTGCCGAGCTTGCTCCAAAGCGGCTGCGGCTTCTTCCGGCTTTTCCAACTGGCCCAAAACCAATGCACGCTGCAGACACAAGTCCGCCGCGTGGGCGGAAGAGCAAAGATGAGCCGGCGCACCCATGGCCTGGGCATCCTCCAACGCCACGATGCCAATCAGCGCGCCAAGAGCCTCCGCCCGCCAGGCGGGATTCTCATCCTCGCGGCCAGCCTTTAGCAGCGCACTCCAAGCGTCAAAGCTGGCAATCCCTGCGCCAGCCGCGGCCGCTCGAAAATATTCTGCGGCCCGCTCCGCCTCGCCAACATCGCTGTAGAGCTTGCCAATATCCAGCAAAAGCAGCGACTTCCACGGCCCGTCCGCGCTTAGTTTTGCCCGCTCTTCGAGGGCTTCCACCCGCGCCGTGGCGTCTTCATGTTTCGCGGCGAGGATCTCCAACTCCAGCCAGGCAACCAAGCCCTCCGGGTCCTCCGCCACTGCCTCCCGCAAGAGGGTTTCCGCCTCTTGGGTGTCCCCCTGACCATCCGCCAGAAAGGCCGCCCGCTCTACCAGCGCCCTGGAAACTTCCGCGGGCCCATTGGCGGCACGTACCAAAGCGTCCAAAAGCTTGCCGAGGTTGCGTAGCGAGCGGCGCCGATGCAGCAGCGCGCACAGGGCTTCCAGCGGCTCACGGTACTCCTGGTCCGCGTTGTAAGCGGCTAGGTAGTCCCGGGCAGCGGCGGCATCATCGCCGGCGGTTTCCGCTTCCAAGCCCAGCCGGAAGAGGTACATGGAGCGAGTGAGCGGATCCGCCGCAAACTCCAGCTCAGCGCGCAACTCATCGGCGGTTAGCCGGGCCGCATTGGGAGCAGCAATTTCGGGGTTTTCTGCGGTGGACGAAGGGGCGGGGGTTTCGTTGCTCATACAGGTGACAGGATTCGAACTAGCCCTGAGATAGGCCGGTTGCCCCTAGCCCCTAAAGGGCTGAGCGGGGCACGCTGCGTGCGTTTGAAAGGGACGATCGCGAGGTATTCACCTCGGACGGTGGGCAAAATCCCATCACGACGCGCCGAGGCAAAGACCTACTGCTGCGACGACATTGCAGCACAATTCGAGACGACAGCGGGACTTTTGTGCAGCCCCAGTGTGCAAAAAGCAGACACGCTCCCCTTCCCTTCCGCCACAGCCGCCCAAGCCAGTTTGGCCACTGGACTAAAGCGAAGCCCGCGGCAACGAAGCCCAACGTAGCCGGGGGCTCTTTTTTGTCCCCTTGAGGATCTGCCCGTCGTCCCGGCTCAAAGGTGCTATGGGCACCCGCCTATTATGGCCAATCCCACCCCGCTGACCATCGCCGCCATTGCCCTCGCCACAGACCCGGAGCTGTTGCCAGATGATCCCCTGCAGCCACAAGAAGTGGCCGAGGGCAGCGCGGAGGAAAAGGCCAATGCTGCCGCTTTGCACCTTCTAGGGCTAGCCAACCGCTTTTCCGTGCTGCCAGACTCCATTGGCAAAGCACTGGAAGTAGGCCTGACCACGGGCGAGGGCGCCTTTCATACCTTCGTGTGCGTTCCGGACGAACTGGGATTCGAGCAAGACGTGGTGCTGAGCGCTGCCCAATGGGTGGGCCAGCTGCCACCCCCCCGTGATTTGGTTTACTTGCCCAACTTGCAAATGCCTGAGCGCCCCATGGCCCTTGCCTTGCCCGCGGGCGCCGGCCAGACGCTGGTGGAAAAGCTTGCGGACGCCCAAAGCCAGCTGGAGGAGGCCCTCTCGGAGCGGCTTTCGGGACAGAAGATGCGCAGCTTGGAGCGGGGGCTGAGCCGCAAACTGAACCTCGAGGCAGAAGGCGCCATCAGCCAGTTGCAAAAAGAAGCCAACAACCGCGGATTTGGGGTCAAGACCGGCCAAGGGGTGATGCAAACCTTCCCCATTCTGCACGGCAAGCCCGTCAGCCAAGAGCAATTTCTGGCCCTCGACGAACCTACCCGCAAGCGCCTGGAAGCTGCGGAAGATGCACTCGCCTCGGAAGTGGAAGCCACCGCCCAGCTGCTGCGCCGCTTTAATGATGACCTCGAGGAGAAGCGGGACGAGGCGGTGGAAAACGCCGTAAAAGACGCGGTAGGTGTGGCGTTCGAGGGGCTGCGCAATACCTACGGTGACGCCGCTTCTGCTGGAGGCTTCGAGGGGGCTCAGCAGGAAATCGCCGCTTTCATTAGCCAACTTGGACAAAAGCTCGAAGAAGAATGGCGTGTGTTGGCGGACCAGCGCGCGAAAGGCCAATGGCAGCCCTGGTTTGCCGCTAACCCCTTGCGGCTCTCTCCGGGCCCGGACGGGGAAGCGCCGCTGCTGGTGGAAACCGATCCCCGGGCGGAACGGCTGTTTGGCTATGTCCGCCGGAGGGCGGCCCATGGCCTCTTGGTGAGTGAACTGGAGGACTTGCGCGCTGGCAGCCTGCACGAAGCGGCCGATGGGGTACTGGTGGTACGCGCCGCCGATGTGCTCGCCGACGAGAACGTCTGGAAAGGTCTCAAGCATTGCCTAAGGCGCCAACAGACCAACCTGCACAACCCGCTACTCTCCCATTACGGCGCCCAAACCCTGCTTCCAGAAGCCATGCCCGCATGCTGCAGGGTGGTGATGCTCGGCGATGACGGGCTCTATAGTGCGCTGCTCAATAACGACGACGATTTTGCCCAGCTCTTTCGGGTGAAAGTGGACGTGGAACTCACCATTGAGCGCAGCGATGAGTCTGTGCGGGCCCTCGATGGATACCTAGCCACCGTGTGCAAACGCCGTGGCTGGCTCATGCCCGAAAAGGCCGCCCGCGCCCGTCTGCTGGACTTGGCTAGCCGGCTTGCGGAGGACCGCACCAAGCTCTCTTTGTACACCCTGCCCCTGGAAGAAGCCTTGGCCTTCGCAAGCGACCGCAGCCGCCTTGAGGGCAAGCAGAGCGTATCCCTCGAAGCCCTCGAGCGCGCCTGGCAAGAGCGTCGGGATCGCCGCAGCCGCCATGCCCGGCAAACCCGGGAGGCCATCATGCGCGGGGAGATCGTGGTGGAGAGCCAAGGAGAGCGAGTGGGCGTTTGCAATGGCCTTGCAGTGCTTGCCATCAGTGATGTGGAATTTGGCCAGCCGATGCGCATAACGGCGGTTGTTTCCCTTGGTCACGAAGGGGTGATCGACGTGGAGCGGGAAGCGCACCTCGGCGGCGCCATCCACACCAAAGGCGTGACCATCTTGCGAGGCATCTTGGCCAACCTCTTTGGCCAAGAGCGGCCCTTGAGCCTGCGGGCCCAGGTGGCGTTCGAGCAAAACTACGGAGAAATCGACGGCGATAGCGCCAGCTCCACGGAGCTCTTCGCCATTCTCAGCGCCCTGTCCGACGCACCCATCCGGCAGTCCATTGCCGTTACCGGCTCCGTGAACCAACTAGGCGAGCTGCAAGCTATCGGCGGCGTGTGCGCCAAAATCGAGAGCTTTTTCGATATCTGCAACGAGCGGGGCCTCACCGGGGACCAGGGCGTGCTTATGCCGGCGGCCAATCTCGGCCACTTGGTGCTGCGCCAGGATGTGGCGGAGGCCATCGGCTCCGGCAAGTTTCACATCTTTGCCTGCAATCACATCACCGAAGCCATTGAGGTTCTCACAGGCATCGAAGCGGGCGAGCGAGACGACGAAGGCCGTTTCCCGTCGGAAAGCATCTATGGCCGGGTGGAGCGGCGTCTTATCGACCTGGCGGAGCGGCTGCGCAAGGCGGAAGCCGGGCCCAATGGGGACTCCTTTGGCGGCGACGGCCCCATGGCAAGCGATGTGCAGAGCCGGGGAGATTGGCGTTCGTAGCCCAAAGCAAGCCCTGCGCTACCCCCATGGGAAAAGCTGTGCTAGCCCCCCGGCCTTATGGGATTTGCATGTGGCATTGTCGGGCTGCCAAACGTTGGCAAAAGTACGCTGTTTAACTCGCTCTCCTCGGCCCGGGCCGAATCGGCGAATTACCCCTTCTGCACCATTGAGCCCAATGTGGGCATGGTGCCGGTGCCCGATCCTCGGCTCAAGGCCCTTGAGGATATCGCCAAGCCTGAGAAGACCTTGCCCACCACCATCCAGTTCGTGGATATCGCGGGTTTGGTAAAAGGCGCATCGAGGGGTGAAGGCCTGGGCAACCAGTTTCTGTCCCATATCCGCGAGGTGGACGCCATTGCTCACGTGGTGCGCTGTTTCGAAGACGAAAACGTTATCCACGTGGAAAACCGCGTGGACCCCATTGCGGATATCGAAACCATCCAGACGGAGCTTTGCCTGAAAGACCTGGAGAGCGTGCAAAAGCGCATGGAGCGCGCTCGCAAAATGATGAAGGCCAATAGCCCGGTGGAAAAAGCCGCCTACGCCCTGTGCGAAGAGCTGGCCAAGCACCTGGATGAGGGCAAGCCGAGCCGCACCTTCAATGTGCCCAACGACGTACATTGCCCGAAGATTTTCCGGGAGATGTTCCTGCTCACCGCCAAGCCCGTGTTTTACGTCGCCAACATTGATGAAGACAGCCTGACGGCCCTGGATGACAACCCCCATTACAAGGCACTCAAAGAGTTTGCTGATGCTGAAGGCGCAAAGGTCATTCCAATTTGCGCTTCGCTGGAGGCACAAATTGCGGAGCTCGAGCCCGAAGAACAGCCGGAGTTTCTGGAGAGCGTCGGCCTGGAAGAGCCGGGCCTCAACCATCTTGTTCGGGCCGGCTACGATATCCTGGGCCTCATCACCTACTTCACCGCTGGCAAGCAAGAAGTGCGGGCTTGGACCATCGAAAAGGGCTGGAAGGCCCCTCAGGCGGCGAGCGTCATCCACACCGACTTCGAAAAAGGCTTCATTAAGGCCGAAGTCATCTGGTGGGAGGACTATGTGAGCCTTGGCGGCGAGAGCGGCTGCCGAGATGCGGGCAAGCAAGGCATCGAAGGCAAGGAATACATCGTGCGCGACGGCGATGTGATGCATTTCCGCTTCAACGTCTGAGCACCAAGATCCGGGGCCAAAGCGGCTGCTCGCGGGGGATATTTCGGCCTCCGCCAACGTAACCCAAACCCCCCATTTCCCAACCGGGGGCGATGGCAGTAGCAAGGGTGGTGCGGGACAGGATAAGCTGCCGGGGCCCGGTCATGAAGATCTGCCCCTCGTGTAAACTCCACCACCCCGATGATGCAACCCATTGCTTCGTTGATGGGACTGGCCTTGAGGTCATGCAGGATACCCGTATCGGTACGGTGATCGACGGGCGCTACCTTATCGAAGAAGTCATCGGCGAAGGTGGGATGGCCACCGTGTATCGCGCCCGGCATACGCTGGTGGACCGGCCCTGCGCGGTGAAAGTGATGAGCCGCGCCCTGTCGGCGGACAAGGTGGGCCGTGAGCGCTTTCGGCGGGAAGCCCGCTCCGCCCAGAAGCTGGCCCATCCGAATATTATCGAGATTTTTGACCACGGCGATACGGAGCGTGGGGCCGCCTTCTTGGTGATGGAGCTGCTCGAGGGTGAAACCTTGGGACAGGCCCTGATGCATGGCCCCTTGCCCATAGGCCGTGCCCTGAGCGTGATGATTCAAACCGCCCGGGCCCTTTCCCGCGCTCACGACTTTGAGGTCATTCACCGGGACCTCAAACCGGACAACATCTTTCTCTGCCGTCAGCGCCCTCAGAAGGACTGGGTCAAGTTGCTGGACTTCGGCATCGCCCGCTCCATGCAAGACAGCCGGCTCACGGGTACGGGGGAGGTATTCGGCACGCCCCAATATATGGCGCCGGAGCGGATCACCAGCATTGAAGCGGGCCCGCCGGCGGACATTTACGCATTGGGCATTATCGCCTACGAAGCCCTGACCGGTCAGCTGCCATTTATCGCGAAAGATATCCCGGGCATCTTCGTCAAGCATATGAAGGCGCCGCCCCCGAAGCTGAGGGAGCAGCTCCCCGACGCGCCGCCTGCGCTGGAAAACCTCATCTTGGCCATGCTGGAAAAGCGGGCCGAGAATAGGCCGGTGGACGCCCACCAGGTGTACGCAGCGCTTTCAGACATTGCCCGGGACCTCAAGCTCAACATTCCCGCGGATAAGCTCCCGGCGAGCCAGGAAAGCCAACGGGGTCCCGCTGCCACCTTGCCACCTGCAGCCCTCGACCGCTGGGCCCAGCGGGGGGTGCTCTTTTCTCAGATGTTGGAACAGGCATTTGGAGGAAGGGACGCCGCGCCAGCCCCCATGCGGGCGAGTTTGGAACGGGTACTTCAGCTTATCGACGAAGTGGGTAAGCTGCGCGGCCAAGCCATGAGCGCCCAACGGCAGCTAAACTCCCTCGAAGCCCGGGAGCGGGACGGTCGCCAGCGCTTTGGCCGGGCCATGGACGCCCTTGGTATCGACGCCTCGGGGGCAAAAGACGAGCTTCGACGCACCCAGGAGATGCTGAACACCAAACAAGAAAAAGTGCAGCGCTCAGCGAAAGGCTTCGAGGAGTGCCACGAGGAAATCCTGCGCTGGGAAGGCCGCTGCGCCATGCAGGAGCCCTATTTGCCCCTGGCGGAAGCATACGACAAAGCCGCATTGCAAATACGCAAATGGAAAGCCGCCCGGCGGGAGCTGGATGCTGCGGAAAAAGGCCATAAAAAGCAAGCCCAGCTCGTGCGAGATCTGGAATTTCAGGTGAAGGAAATTCGCACGAATATGCAGCGATTCGAACAGAATATCGATAGCGAAAAGAGCGACCTGCAGCGCAATATCAGCGAGCTAGGCAAAGCCAGTGAGGAACGCCAGGAAGAGCTGGTAAAGCTTGCAGTAGGCTTCTGTGAGCCCTTGCGCAAACGCCCCGAACTTGAGCCCCTCTTCGCCCAGCTAGAAGGAAGCACCATCAACAGCATCCCCGCCTCGTCCATCCCGAATTTCCCGGAACTTAGCGGTGAGCTGCCATAGGCAGAGGGCAAGGCTCAGCCACCACCCCCATTGCCGATAGCGCCCCTGCGAGGCACGCTGGCGGTGAGGCGATTTCGAGGCCCCTTTGGGGTGATTTGCCCCTAGAAGAGGTGGGCGCTTGAGACGAAACCAGCGCCAGTGTAGAGAGGAGCCATGTCCTCTAATTCCCCCAAAAAAGTGGTTGTGGCCTACTCCGGAGGCCTCGATACGTCCGTTATTCTGCGCTGGGTTAAGGAAACCTACGGCTGCGAAGTGGTCGCGTGGTGCGCAGATCTGGGCCAAGGCGAAGAGTTGAGCGGTTTGCGCGAAAAGGCCATCGCCACCGGCGCCGTTGATTACGTACAAGCGGATTTGCGCGAAGCCTTCGTGAAAGACTTCGTTTTCCCTGCGATTCGAGCCAACGCCATCTACGAGGGGGAATACCTACTAGGCACTAGTTTGGCCCGCCCCTGCATTATCGAAGGCCTAATGAAAACCGTCAAAGAGACGGGCGCCGATGGCATCTGCCATGGTGCAACGGGCAAAGGCAACGACCAAGTTCGCTTTGAGCTCGGGGCATTCCACTTCGACCCGAATGTCAAAATCATCGCCCCTTGGCGTACGTGGGATCTGCGCTCCCGTACCGACTGCATCAACTACGCCGAAGCCCATAATATCCCCATAACGGCCACGAAGGAAAAGCCCTACTCCATGGACGCCAACGTGCTGCATATCAGCTATGAGGGCGGCATTTTGGAGGACCCGTGGCGGGAGCCGGAGAAGGATATTTTCCTGCTAACCCGGGACCCGGCGGATGCCCCCGATGAGGCCCAATACGTGGAGATCCGCTTCGAGAAGGGCAACCCCATCGCTGTCGACGGCAAAGAGATGGGGCCATTGGAGCTTCTGACCCACCTAAACCAGGTGGCCGGCCTGCACGGCATTGGCCGGGTGGATATTGTGGAAAACCGCTTTGTGGGGATGAAGTCCCGCGGCGTCTATGAAACCCCTGGCGGGACCTTGTTGCATAAAGCCCACCGGGCGCTGGAGAGCCTCACGCTGGATCGGGAGGTCACCCGCATTCGCGATAGCCTTATCCCCGAATACGCCACAATGGTGTACCGCGGCTTCTGGTTCGCCCCGGAGCGGGAGATGCTTCAAGCGTTGATTGATAAGTCCCAGGAGAATGTCTCGGGCGTGGTACGGCTGAAGCTTTACAAGGGCAGCCTGATCGTCGCCGGCCGCAAGAGCGACCGTTCCCTCTACCGGGAAGACTTCGTCACCTTCGAGGAGGACGATGTTTACGACCAAGGCGACGCCACCGGCTTTATTCGCCTCAACGCGCTGCGGCTGCGCCTGCGCTCTATGTTGGAATCCAAATAAGGCCCCTTTACTCACCAAGCTAAGGGGCGAGGGAGAACGGCGTAAGCGAACGCCAAAAACGTAAGCCATCACCGCCGCGAGAAGCGCCACGCTGCACGCCAATACCACCAGCGGCCACTTTGGACGGCCCTTTTTGGCGGGAGCGCCAGGCAACATGCTCGCCCGGGTAAGTTCCTCCCGGGCGGCCCGGATGGCTTCGTCATTTTCCTGCAGCGAACCATCTTCCTGGGGCTCCTCGGAGATCTCCTCTGGCTCGCTAATATCATCTGTATTCGCCGTATCCACCGCGCCAGCCAAATCCGCCAGCCACTGGCGCCGCAAAAACTGGGAGCGGGACTGGGGGTCCTCAACCTCGATGGACTCGTCGGGCAGAGGCGGTGGGGTGAGTGGCAGTGCGCCGCTTTGGATCTTCGCAATCCGGGACTTGGAGCTAAGCCGCTCAAACTCCTGCCGCACGGCGTCGGGCATCTGGCTGACGTCCATCACCTCGGTGGCGTCGCTGGCGGCCCCTCCGCCATCGGTAGCCAACATCGTAGCCACTTCCGGAGCATCTTGCGTGGGCACCGATTCAGGCGGCAGCACAGCATTGGGGCCCGCCATCGCAGCCCCGCCATGCACCGGGGGCAGGGCCCGCACCAGACGATTTCCAATGCTGTCGTCGAAGTTGGTGGGCCCCTGACCTTCCGTGGCTTCGTAGTAAAGGAGGACGTCTTCCAAGCGCGCCGCCAGCTGCGCCGAAGTCTTTACCCGCCGCTCCCGATCCTTCAGCAAACAAGCATCCACCGTCTCACTGAGGATATCCGGGATTTTGGGAGCCACCTCATTTAGCGGCTTGTGGCGGTGGGTCAAAATGGCCGAGAGCACCGCATTGTAGTTCTTCTCGTTGAAGGGCACCACGCCGGCGATGGCCTGATAGAGGATCACGCCCAAGCTCCAGATATCCGAACGAGCATCAATATCCGCCTGCCCCCGGGCCTGCTCAGGGCTCATGTAAAGGGGGGAGCCAACCAGCATGCCCGCACGGGTGAGCGCCAAGGTCTCCTGACCGGGGACGATCTTCTTGCTCACGCCAAAGTCCAGAATCTTGGGCAAGAGTTCGCCGTTGCGGGTGCGATGAATGAAGATATTCGCCGGCTTAATATCCCGGTGCACCACCCCTTCCTGGTGGGCCATGTCCAGGCCCTTTGCCACGTCCAGCATCAGGGTGACGATGCGGCGAGCATCCAACCGGCGCACCCGCTTGAGCAGCTGATCAAGGCCCTCGCCGCGCAAAAGCTCCATCACCAAGAAGGGCGCCCCGGCCCCTTCGTCGTTGCCCAGATCGTAGATTTCCACCAGCGACGGGTGTTCCAAGCGCCCGCACACCTTCGCCTCGTTCAGGAAGCGCTGCACAAGGGTATGGTCGTTCGAATACTGCGGCAGCATAAATTTCACCGCAAACGCACGATCCGTGCGCTCATTGCGAGCCGCCCATACCATCCCCATAGCGCCTTCGCCGAGCAGTTTTTCCAAGCGATACTTGCCGCCGACGACGTCACCGACCTTCACACACGAGTCTCCTCTACTGGTGATGCTCGGCCGAGGGTAACCGCCAAAGAGGGCTGGGGGAAGCCAAAAGCCGCACCTCGGGGAGTGCAGGCCGTAAAAGAGGCCAAGTCAGCGAATATTTTGTTGGATTCCCAGCGCCCCGAAAGGGCGGCTAACGTCCACTTCAAGTGCTGCGTGCTTCGTGACAAGCCCAAGGCATGGTACCTTTGAGCTTATGGGACCCTGGGGAAGAACTATCCGCCTGCTGGCGCTGGTGGGTTTCGGCTGCAGTCTCGCGCTGGGGGGGGTGGGCTGCCTGCTCGACCAAGAGTACGAGCCCCCCATCGTCGCGGACTTTAGCAACGAGCAGGCTGTTGGGAGCACCTGCAGCAAGAACGAAGAATGTGCGGGCGTATGCGCATTCGGCCGTTGCAGAGGCTGGTGCACCACCATGGCTCCGGGCAACTGCCAACGTGGCGGCCAATCTTCCACCACCTGTTTGAACGGCGCATGCAGACTAAGCGATGAAAATCATTGCGGAGAGAGCGACCCGTGCCCCGGTGGGCTCGTTTGCGCCATCGACCATTCGTGCCGCCTGCCATGCAGCGCCGACAACCCCTGCAAGAACCCTGGCGATGAATGTATCGGTGGCAGCTGTGTCAATGCTGGGGAGCCGGGCATCAATCTGAAGTGGTTTGAATGCACGGACGCTGGAAGTCGCAGCTGCGATAGCAACATCATGGTTAGCTGTCACACCGACGGCCTAGGCATATCCGAGGACGCGATTTGTCAAACGCCTGCAGCCTGCCAGACGGCTCTCGCTAGCAATGGGCTTTGCCCGGCTAACTAGCCAGGGCCCTTGCCTATCCATGGCTAGAGGATAGCACGATTCGCTTAGAGCAAGAATCCAGCGTGCATGACGAAGTTGAGAGTATACACGGTGAAATTATCCTTCGTTTTCAAACCGCCGGCGCTATTTTCGCCCGTCATGCGTACGAACCCTGGTTCAAACTCAAAGCCAATCACGCCGAGCTCATACCCGAAATGAAAACGTGCGCCTCCCCCAATGGCACTGAGGCCACCGTATGCGGAAGATGGCTTGGTGGGATGGGAGAGATACGCCAGCCCCAGGGATGCTCCCCCGTGCCAATGTTTCGATCCGAATAGATACCAATCAATAAAGCCGCCTCCGAAGAATAGCTGGCCGCGGTCGGGCGTGGTGTGATCGCCAGTGCGCAGAGGGTTGTTTACACCCTCATACTTGAACGGCTTTCGGCTGTAGACGTAAACCGCTTCGCCGCCCAGGGTGAAGCCATCCCCCATCCCGCGCCCCAGAGACAGGCTCAAGGTGCCCGAGCCATTCGAGGACTCCGTGTCGGCCCCAACGACGCTCGGCTCGAGCACGGAAAGACCCGTCGTTGGATCGAGCTGCATATCGCTCGTACGATTCGCGGTAAGGACGCCAAACCCCAACCCTACGGAGAGCTTGAGCTTGCCCTTCTTGGGAGGCCCCAACGCCAACGCATCGGAAGCATTGGCCGGGATGCTGCCCGCCGCCGCCAACACAGCCATCCCCAAAGTGAGCCGGTTCCGGTTCATTGGGTGATGCTATCATAAGAATGGCGTTAGCGGCTTCAGCTCAACAGCTTAACGAGCTTACCCACGGGAGCGAACTCCCCCTCCAAACATGCCAAACTGGCCAAAATTTCCGAATACTACTAAGAAACATCTCCTACTATGGGCAAAGATCGCACGTGAGGCTAACTGCAAGAAGGTCCTTGCAAAGCAGACCAGGCTGCTGCGATAATAAAATTTGCGATCTAATCTCGCAATCGGGGAACAATCAACTTTAGAGCTTGTCGGGATGCACGATGAGTAACTCAGCCGCGGGGTGGCAGTGAGCCAAAGCCTAAACCGAATAGCCATTGGCCCCAGGGGTTTCTTGATGGCATCCCTAATGGCGACTGCTGTGTTGATTGCCTGCGATCCGATTGGCAATGTCTCGGCGGATAACCACTGCGAAGAAGCCGCCTTTGCCATCGCCGAGCGAATCTTGGTCTGCGGCGGCAGCCAAGAGGAAGCCAACGCCGGCTACGACGCCCTACGGCACCAATATAACTGTGCTCCAGAGAAGAACGCCGCGCCCGCGGAAGCGGCGGGATTTGACAGCCTGTACGATTGCGCTCGGCAACTTCGCGCGCTGCCGTGTGGTGATTCTAAGTCCTTCAATGGCAATCCGACAAGGTGGCTAGAGGCCACCACCGCATGCCCTCTTGTGCTCTCGGCCAATGCCAACGCTCAGCCCGGCGGCACTGCGGGAAGCGGGGGGCAAACCAGCTGCGACCCAGGGCTCACATTTTGCCCCGCTGGTTGCAAAGACCTGCAAGGGGATTTTAAGAACTGTGGTAGCTGCGGCGCCGTATGCGGAGAGCCGGATACTGTGAAGGGAACATTTCCAGCCTGCGTAGGTGGCCAGTGCATGGGCCGCGTATGCTTCGATGCTCGGCTGGATTGCGATGACGATCCCGCCACATGCGAGACATTTGCGAAAGACCCAAATAGCTGCGGTGGCTGCGGGGTAGTATGCCCCACGGAGAACCTACCGGTGGGGACCACCTTCGAGTGTGTGCACCACCAAGAGTCGGCCCATAGCTACCGGTGCGAAATCCGCTGCGCCGAAGGGTACCAAGATTGCGACAACTACACGTCAAACGGCTGCGAAGCTGACCTGACCTCCACAAAGACCTGCGGAACTTGCGGGAACGCATGCCCTCCCGATGCCGGCCCTCCTATGAACCGGGTTTCGGCATGTATTAAAGGGAAGTGCGAAATAAGCTGCACTCCTGGCTTTGCCGATTGCGGCGGCTCCAGCGATACCTGCGAAACGAATACCCAAACCAGCGTAACCCATTGTGGCGGCTGCAATCAAAACTGCGCAGGAACCTGCACCATGGGGATGTGCCAATGAGGCACTTTCGCAAAAGGCTAGCAGCGGCCCTTGGCCTGTGCGCTGGGCTCTGCGCAAACCAAGCAGAAGCGGCGGGCCCGTTTAACACCAATGATTTCAATCCCATTCAGGGCACCACCAGCTATGCCAATACGGTAAACGCAGGCCTTGCAAATGCTCAGATCTTTGGCGCTGTCGCCTCCCTGCGGCGCAATGTGATTCCCAATCTGAAAAAGGATGGCGAC
>WURV02162553.1:0-15425 GCA_011762755.2 Epimenia babai | reverse complement strand
ACACCTTTTATATAGACTAACTGGTTTATTGATCACAAGCTTTCGCATAAGCACTATGCTTCATCAGGTGATGAAAGGGGAATTACAACGCAGGTATACATAAAGGCGGTAATGCACATGCTGTCCAATGAAAACACAAGAAAAACTGACAGAAGAATTAGATAACAAAGCACAGAGTTAGGAACAATGCGATAACAGCGGTCGCGGTAAATTAGGTGACAATACGCATGATGGTAAATATCTACGATCTATACAGCGTACGGTACTGACTTATAGGAGGCCTGCATAACGCTGTACAAGTCGGTGTTTTTCCTTTCCGGGTATTGGAAATTGCATACGCTAGATCGCCAGACTCTATACACTGTAATATATGGTGACTGCGGTTTTATTCGTCGTTAGATTTATACAAATTCCTATTGTGTTAGTGTGTTCGAAGTAACACAAGTTGGGTGAGCGTGTTATAAACCAAGCGTTCGTGTATTGCTTTCGTTAGCGTTCAACTCGTTAATCGGAACTATCATGGGCTTCGGGTGCGCCGTGAGCGTCTTCGTCTTTTTGTCTAACCCCCGCGTGTGGTACCTCGACGGAGCGCTGGGAATCGTCTGTTCGTTATTGTTACTGTCTTATGGATTATGGTGAGTACTTTGGAAGTACTAATTGTGTCGTTTGGACATTTTTAATAGAATAACGGCAAAATAAGGTCATTTCGCGGAAGGTTTGAATCATAACTCGTGACGTCGCTCGAGCCAAAGAAATATGATAAGGGGGATAATTATTGTGATTTTTAAAATTCCGTTAAAATGGGAGACAATTCACCTTTTCGTCATTGCGCGACTCTTATAAAATAAGATGGGAGACAATTCAACGATTCGTTAGCGCAACGAAAGATATGGAACTTTCATCACCAAACAAACGGAATCAATCTTTTAAGCCCTTTACGATAAAGTTAGTCTCTATAATGGTTCCTGGGGGCGACAAAGTTTTTCACCCATAATGCAATGAATGTACTGTGGACAATTCGTGCCAATTTGTGCCACTGATGTTTTTTGTTCGTGGCGACTTTTCTTACTACATTTTCAAAGAGAAATGTTCAGTACTCTCTGAATGCTTTGTTATTAATTTTGATAGCAAATAGTTAACGATGTAGTACACGACAAATTCGTTTGTGCCTACAGGTTGTTATTGGAGACGTGCCGAAAAACACCAGAAGAGGCCGCGACAAAAAAGTAGACCAATTCTTATCACTCGTCAGCTTTAACTTTTAGATAAACCGACGCCAGGGATGGTCCGAAATAGAGATCCTGTAAATATACAGTATTTACAAGATCTTTAGTCCGAAAAGATTGCCAGGCCCCGTTCTATACGATGCGTGGTGCATCATGTGAGGTGGTCCACGTGACAAACGGCGGTCAGGTCACGTGATAGACCATTACCGCCCATGGAGCGCTGTTTAAGGTTTTCCAGTTGCAGTGTTGTATATTAAATTATCCAAAACCCCTAATCGCACTGACCTGCACAAATTGCCGCAACAGACGGTTATATCGCATTGTGTTCATATGACCAAGTATTTTAGATACACAAATGAGATAACTACGTACTCCATTTGTCAGTTTTTTCGTTGAACCCACACCAGACTTATTCACTGTTTAATTAAACCCAATCTGTGAAATTTCGTATCGGTTGTCTAAGAACCACCTAGAAAATGCATCAATGTTAGGCTTTTCACCCAATTGTCACAACATGAACTGGTACCCCACGCGCCACGCGATTAATACTCTGCACCCCACTCGACGCACGCCGAGAATAACACCCATCTAACCTCGACCCCCAAAGCGCCACACCCAAGCCTCACACCCCAAGCCGCGCCTTACGAACTATGCACTCACCTCTGTTAGTCCATTAAAATATTTTGTAGTTTCGCGAAAATGAGGAAATTTAAATATTCCTCCGGTATATCTGATGTCTTCCGTTTTATTGACTTGACCCCACTGAGAACTTTCATACAAGGACATCATATAAACTCACGTGGGAATTTGATCCTTTTCAAGAAATTCCATTAATAGAGGATTTAAAATTTTAATATACCCGTCTCTAGTGGGTAACAACAGTGGAGATACCACTGCATGCGTCTACAGTCAGGACAAAGGAAGCCTTTCAATAAGAAGCGACTGGATTCAGTATTTAATAATACGCAACGTCTCTCTATACAATAACACCATTTTGATTAGGCAGTGTAATCCATTTTAAGCACTGCTTGTTATAAAGCCAACCTTGCCTTATTTAACATAATAAAACGTAATTTCTATTCTCAGGACTATTTCGACGTCGGGTATATGCCGGTAATTTATTCCGTCTTTTGTATGTCAACATAGTTCTCGGATCAAAGGCTGGTTATTGTGGTTTTTTATTCGCGTAGATGTGCGTAGAAAACAGGTGCAAACGTACATAAATGTAGCGCGAGGATATTAAAACGGCACACAGCCCGTTGTCAGCTTTTTATTGGCGCCGTAAAAACTGCAAGTTTGCTCGGTAGATAAATGTTTGGTTAGCGCAGACGATACTGTATGTAAATACAGTTGCGCGCTAACCAATGGCAGCTTAGCGAAAACGTCGTAACCAATAAAAAGCTAGACTACATTAACGGATCGGACTGTCTGCGTATATAAACGCAGTAGTCGAACGTATTTGGATAATTTGATGAATGATTAAGTTTATAAAGGCTTGCATTCAAGAAGCTTTACTTTGAAGTTTACAAGTAGTCGTGATTATATTACATATATTCCGAAATAAGACGGTCGCGCCATATATTTGCTGTCTTCGATGTCTACACGGTGAAATATAGTTGGTTAATATCCCATCGATTTATCCTGCTCCCAACGTTACCAACCAGATAAGGAGTCATCGTTCGTTTATCAACGATTAAACGATGATTTTGACAGCCGTTATGTTTTTGGTGAGTAACTTTAACTTTATTAGTTATTGTTCATTTGCTTACAAATATATATATGATGCAAAATGCTCGTTCATTGTTACAATACTTTAAAGGGAACGATCATTTGCTACACACAAAACTTTGTTATACCTCAATATTTTATCTGGTGTCGTGACTTCGGCCCCAAATTGAAGCTAAATATATACATGTGCAATGCATTCCTGTCTACACGTCATCAAAATCCCGTTAATATCATACCTTTTAAGAGAATAATCCGCTTAACTGGACCCTCTTAATATAACAATCGGTTAATATAACACTTTCATCGAATAACCCATTTCATGCACAGGTCGTCTAATATAATAACTCTTTTTATATATATTTCAATAGAATAATCCGGTTAACATCATACCTCTTAAGATAATAATGTTGCTACCATACGTTATAATAGAATGTTAGTTTTGGAGGCAAAACTTATCTATGGTCAGCTTATAATCCTTTTAGTAACTGTCCGTAGGAAATTAGGTCTTGTAAACTCCCCTTTTCTTTCCAAACGTATCGCGAATTCAAAATGTTTGCTCAATTTTATAACTGTTTGTGCCTTCGACGCGTTGTTTGTCGACTGTGATATATCAGAGATATACGGACGTATATAATCCACGCCACCCAATATATGCAGTATATCAGTTATGGTTAGTAATCATTGTGGTTAGTAATCGATTGTAAAATGTTTCTGTAACATACGCGCATGCGCTCAAACTCATAAATACATCTATATAGTAAATCAAATAGTATCAAATGCCATGACAAACAAAGAATACAACAAACAATGATTAACGGAGGTGATAAGCCTACAAGATGGTAGCCTTGGGTGATATACAGTATATCACGTATTCAGCTTACATCGACCGGCGGAGCGGATTGCGCGATGCTGCGTTGAGTCGCCGCTGTTATTCACCGCTTGGCTGTCACATCAAACGATTTCAACTTGTTTATTGTAACCCATACACACCCGGCGACGTCAAAGAAACACCCAACTCGCTGCGAAATTTTATGATGCGCGTTTCTAGTTGTGTGAAAGCATTGCTATTAAAAACGCCACACTGGTATTGGGTTACACGACGTAGTATACGTAGTAAAATGTATAAAGATAATATACAAAACAAATAAATAAGACCATTAGAATATTCGGCATGTGACACAATATGCTGTATTTTTTATTTGTAGTGAGCCTGAGAGTTATTACAACTTATGTGTGCTTAGACATGGAAGCGTGGGTCGCAATGGTAGCTCTATCGTCAAATACTAGAGATAAAAATAGGTTCGTAATCGGCTAAGTAAAGTAGCTTTTTATTGTGTGTATTCCGCAATTTTTAGTTAGTTATTTCCCTAATCCTATTTTAAGAGTTTTGTTTTACTTATAAAATGCGATATTTAGTTCAACCTAAACGATGTTTTAATGGTGTCAACCCGTTAACATCGTTCGTGCGATATGAAGATCGATTGGTCGATTATAATGCATTATTCAAACTACGAAATAACCAGGTCTTCCGTATATAAATTTAAGGGCGGAGTGAGAAATGACTACCCGAGTTTGTCATGACGTCGGCGCCAGTGGTGTAGCGGTTAGACGCGCTGCTTTTCATGCGAGAGGTTGCGAGTTCGAACCAGCATTAACCAGGGATTTTTTTCCCGCGCCTCCCACAATAGGAAATGAGCAAGATTTTCGTGCTTGAATACTGAGAAAGATTTGTCATGGAATTTTTTATTATAAAAAATTCTTAGGTGTAACAGGGCAATAATGTATGTGCGACTGACATTTAATTAAAAGTAGCACCAAAACCACGCCTTTACCTTTCTTTTACCTTTATAAAGTCATCATGAGTTTTCGTTTAGAGGAATGCGCACCGTAAATTGGTGATTTACATCGAATGCCCCGGTGTTGTTAAATATTATATCATAAATAAACCATGGCTCCCGTTTTATATACCGCGGAAGAACACACGCTGAGTTTTGTCCCTTTAATCTTCAACGCGCGCTCGTGCATGCCATCGTTAAACGAATTTGTAGCTCGTAAAACTAAAGCTCGGCGTTTGTCGACTCGTCGCCATCGTAGATCGTCCGAACATGAAAGGGGCTCCGAGTGTAATAAAATAGAATAGCACGTATACGAAATGCGAATACATGTTGGTGTCGAGTGAGTCAGAAAACCCACAATCGCCCGCTAGATTGTGAATTAATGGCGTTTTTATTTCAAGCGCATTTTAACACTGTCGTGATGGGATAGCGCGTTAGAGACTTCAAGGCTAACATACGCCCGCTACGGGGGACTTTTATTGGATTTATTGAGGATTATAACGCCAGGTCAATCACCCGCTGGATTTGTTTGCGCGCAATATTTTTTTACGCGGTTAATTAGTCAAGGGCCGTTATCATGATCAGAGAGTCGTTGGTCGGTTCTCTGGGTGAAGAGAATTCGCGTTTCGTGTGTGACTTAAAACTCCCATGGCTGGAAATAAATGCACAGCAAAAAAACTATACCTCTGATGGGACTCGAACCCACGACCCCCAGATAACCGGTCTGATGCTCTATCAACTGAGCTACAGGGGCGGGCCCTTTCCCACGCATTTAGGTATTTGACACCGTTTTAAAGAACCGCTGATATTTTAAGACCGCATATCATGCCGGCGATATACACAGATATCTGTACAAGCATGATGGACTGTAAATTAATTGGCTGATTTTGGCGGTGTTTTCTATATTAACGTGATGTTAAAGCGGGTAGCTAATGTGGTTCTCTGAATAGCTGGAAAGAAATGCACAGAAAAAAACATACCTCTGACGGCGACCTGAACCCACGAAGCCAGATAACCGGTCTGGTGCTCTACTATCACCATCTACCATCTTAACATCACGTTGAAACTCTCATGTGGTCGTTACATAAATTACGCGATACTATCTCTTTATCTCTTCTTAGTCATCCTACATCCTTTATTAGCGACAGATACATTCTATATAGCTTTAAACTTTTACAGTGTACATATACCAATTGCTATATCATGGGTTCTTCAAATATTTACCAATTACACAATTGGTTTGAACGATAATTTTTTTGGGGATACCATTGTAAAAATGTTTTAAGAGCAGCTTACAAGTACCTCTTATCTCTGGCACAATTATTTCAACCGGTCTCGAATTTCTATTTACCTCAAACAGTTGTTAAGTTCAGGGGACATATACTACACACTGAGTATCCACTATAAATGCCATTAGTATTAACTAGACTAGATGTGCATGAGAATAATATATAATTGTAGACTTTTTTCTCGCATGAGCTGTGTTTTATTAACTGTATTTCGGATTAGTAGTAATCCTGTTGAACGAAAAGGCAAATAAAAACTAAACAGAAACTTTTGGTAATAAAACCTCGGTTCCACGCTTTCTGTCGATTATCGGCTGGTATCGGATGACTGGCAGTCGGATAGACGCCAGTATACTTCTTTAACGTCCCTTCAACGCTTTTTAACCATTAACTACTTATCAAGAATGACTTTCCATCGCGAGTGGAAGCTTTGTCTCGGACGCTAAACGCGTGGCACTAAAATATGCAGGCAGTCGCACGCGTGAAAAACAACGCCGTTTTTATGCGAGGCTACTGAATTTACATAATTAGATCGACCCTGCGCAAATATTTGCGCCCGAGATCAAAGGGAAATATTTATTACTAATGTCGCGAGTTGCGCTATTAAACGACCCGATAGTTTTTATGAATATTACGGTAATATATTACGAACAAATGGATAATTGAGCAATCGCATCGAATTTGCCAGTGGAGCGTTTTACGGCTGAAACAAAAGTTGTATATGGGTGGGAGTTGGAAACTATTAATAAAACTTTCATGGCGGATGATTTAAGGGTTTTCTTTATTATTAAGCATGAGTACATTTGACATGACAATCGGCGACCGCAGGAAGTGAATGGGCTAAGTGTAGTGAAATAACATAGGCGTATCTTTGTGTTGTCCAAATACCCGCTTTTCCCGTAATATATTAATTGCACGTTGAATTAGCGTTCATTCATTACAACGACAGGCTACCATCAATCACCATACGTGATGCATTATTCCTATATGTTATATACCGTTTGATGTAAACGCATCGTTTAATGTGAAATGCGTTACTAGTTGATGTTATGATATTGAGTCCGACGCAAACAGGCTCCTGAACATCTAACGCGTTTCGCGAACACAATGCGGCGATCGGGACGATATTTATAAATGAAGCGGGGAGGGGTGTTACTTTGAAGTGGCGAGTGAACAATCCACGTGGGTGATGTCTATATTTCATAATCGCGAATGTCTTCGCATCAGTCAGACCTCGTCTTCGATCAACCATATCAAAGGAACGGTTATAACGCAGTGTTCGCGCTACCCGGACTGCCTGCACCCGCGCTACACGTCCAACATCAATCGATATCTCTTGTCTGAACATTAACGTTATTCTTAATTTTATTCATTCTATTACGGAGCAAAAAGATAAAACATTATAGCGCAACGGCGAATAGTTTCCATAGCGTTGCACAGTTTATACAAACATAACCGACATGTTTATATGAAAGAAACAGACAAGTTTGTACGGCTACTTCATTAATGGGCGTAAACAATGTTAGTCGCAATTGCAATTGCGTCTGCTTATAGTCTCCCTTTATTAAAGTTACAATGACCCACTACAAGATATTTTTTTAATATTTAGGTACGACAATCTTTCTCGACATAACTATTGAAAAGCGCGGGAAAATCTTTGGATGTGTGGATCCAAACTCGCGATTCGAACTCGCAATATCTATCATTATAAGTCACGCATCGTATAACAGGGCCATTGGCATATAAAGATATCCGTTATGAATTTTGCGACGAATGTTCGAACGCAACTCAGTAAACAGATCGCTTCCAACGCAAGAAAATAAATACGACGTCTTTACGTAACCACCTCTTTAATCGCAATCAAGGGACGCAACCGCGTACTACTGGTGAGCTATAAATCTGCCGTTCAATTACTGTAGCTCAGTTTTATCTTACTTCTTACGGACCCAATGTTTTTTATCTACGTAACATACTGCCACCAGAAGGCACACTTGAGCCCTCACCGCGCCCTAGACGGATATTGTCATTGAGTTCTTATTTCTCAACGCTTTTACGATAGTCCTCAAGCACTTCCGCATTAGTCGACTAACTCAACATCATCCCCGAACAAACTTTCTCTGATAATTATTGCTTGTTTCTCCTCTGGGCGACCCCGAGTCCATATTTAAAATATTTATGTTCTACATATGTTCTATATCTCCGAGGTTTACGACCCGTCGTTGGGAACATAATAGAACTGGCACACTCATCAAATATTATAGAGTTCTTACGATTATTGCCCGGGGTGTATTTAGGTAAATTGTACCGTCGTCTACTCCCGGAGATTTACGACGCGTCGCCTAGCAACGTGGTCATTGAGCGCATCGCTATGACCGCATAAAACGCTACTTCCCGTTATTCACACCCGCATTTATGCGATATTAAAAGAATCGCGTCAAAAATATTTGTACCGATGTGCGCGCGCTAACGATTGATGTGCTGCTCGTTATAGCGTTTGAAGTGAGCTACCAAAGAGAAGAAATTATGGCGCCGAATGCGGGTAAATGAAGTGCAACTTAGTTGTCTTATTTTCCTGCTGGTGAATGTGATATACGGGACATTTCGGAATGATTTAGTCGAGTAATTAAAACGCTTTACTGATAACCAGAAGGTCACGGGTTCGCAACCGTCCCGCTGTCTGCTTTTTGTGATGATTTTCAACAAGCCATTTATCTTCGACTGCTGGAGTACACTTGCCTAGGGAGGGGGGACGATCAATATCATTCATGCGAATGTCGTCGGTATTGTATTTGCGCTGAATACCTGCAAGTAACATTCACCACAAAGTGCCCGTGAAAGCCTTTATTGGCCGATACTTGCGGTCTTTAAATGTTTTTAACAGCCTCCTTTCACGTAATACAATATAAGTCACGAAAATCTCTACCTTACCAACTCATGTCTCGCGCGTCATTGAGCCCCTTACCACTATCCCTAACTCGCCCCCGCGGAGTAATGCTCATTTTTATGGTAAAATTTACCTTAGTTATATCATTGCTGATATAATTAATGAGGTAACGAATAGAGTAAAATGCGTATATGCGCCTTGTACTGATATCGACTTATATCGACCTCCACTTCATGTTTGATATATCCCTTTTTCATTACTATTATACCTAAATTTATCAGCAATTCATTTCAACGACCTACCTTAAAGCTATCCTATATGTACAAGTCTGATGTCATGTATAATGTCTAAGCCTTATGAAACTGACGAGGGCACTCTAAAGACTTCGTTCATCTAAAATTTCAATAGCGCTTTACAGACCTTGATCCTCTGAAATGGCAAGCGCGCTTTATCGACTTCGGTTATCTGAACGTCGACATAATAAAATAAATAATCCTCGTTGTTCAGTAACCTATACTCACTAGTCGGCCTTCCGAAGAAAAATCACGGATTTGCGTGGATTTGAACTTGCAACTGCCCGCATGAAAGACCACTCTGCTAACAACTTACCAAAGGTCCCTAAAATACCATAGTTAATTTGTATAATTATTTAGAATTTTATGTGGTATATCACTCTAGATTGGCGACGTTAGTTGAACATGCAACCTCATATGTCATAACATAAGGCGCTTTGGGATTCACGAAAAACTCATTCACTACCGTAAACAAGCTAATGTTGGTATGTCGTAAATTACGTTAATGTTATCAACACGTGCAGTGTTTCTTGAAGTCTCTGACTTGAACACTCGAGGTGACGTTAACAACAGGAACTTAGATCTGAAGAGGCAACAGCATTTAATGTTTTTTTTTGTCGATGTGTGTATGCAAAATCGAATATGGGGGTTCCTTGAATAAAAGGCAGGGTGGATACTTTGATGTTTTTCATGCTAGTTTTATAGTTGTGTCTGCTAGCGAACTGTTTATATATCTAACGCGAGGAAAACGAGGATTCTTGAACTAAGATTAAATCGCATGCATTTAGTTTGTGCCAAAGTAATTATTGCCGGTACATTCGGTGTCTTTGTGGCCGTGGGAATTATTTTAAGGAAAAATAAAACTATTGGGCCAAACTAATAACGTAATGGTTGAGTAAAAATTCTATATAGACCTGGTCGATGTCTTAAGTCACTTGAATGCGGCATCTACTAGGACACATTTACCGGAATAACAACTGCCAGAGAATAATAACCACAGATGCATCCCATACGAGAATAACAACTGCCGGAGAATAATAACCACGGAGGCATCCGATACGAGAATAACAACTGCCTCAATGAAATCTGGCGGAATAACAACTACCAGAATAACAACTAATTGAATAACTTTACATAACAACTACCGGAACAACCCACTACTTATACCAACCATCTAGTCCTTAAGCGCCGTTGAACACTAAAAAATAAATAGGTAATTCATTATCAATTTTTATATGTAATAACTATGCCCTAACCCACATGTACAGGGAGGTCCAATGAATCTTGACCCCCTACATGTTATTGCTGCTTGATCGATAACAGAATGAATTTTTCACAAATTTCAATTTTAATGGACAGAACCATCAATTCTAATCAGAAAACAGCATAAAAGGTATTTACAAAACCTTTGATGTATTCATATTATAATCATGAACACATACCTATGCCATATTTCGGGCCTTCATTTTCACAAGAACGGGAGGTCCGAGAGATAACTCCAGCAGCGCTGTTCTGTAATTTTTGAAGTCTAGTTGGAGTTCAGTGGAAGGCAGATTTACAGTGAATTACAGTTGTTGATTTTGCTGGTGATAAAAGCATGTACTAACATTTCATACAGTTCAGGTTTCAAGTACCGAGAGATGGATCGTATGTTGCGTAAGTACATAATATATCCAGATTGGAGAGTTTTGGATATCTGTTTCATATTAGTGTCAAATATTATACCCAGGTTGCAAATGTCAGAGGGTTTAATGCTTGATGGTGATGGAGATGTCTGGAGGTGTAATAGAGAATGGTGAATATAGCATTTCGTTAGATTAATTTTTGTTTGATTAACGCTCATTCAGTTAGAAATCTCATCGAGACATAGAGTTAGTTTTCTTAGTGATGAATCAAGCGATTTGGGATCCTTTGTGTTGCCAGGTACCTAGAGTTGGGTATCGTCGGCGTAGAACATGTAGTGGGTGCTGTGTTTATTGATGATGTTGCCAAGCGGGGTAGTCTACACGGAATAGAGTACGTATAGGACCAAGTACGCTACCCTGTGGGATGCCATAAGGCAAAGGATGAGGACTTGATATGAAGTCAGATGCTTTTACAATATATCGCCGGTCTTGTAGATAATCTTTGATCCATGCGAAAACATTGCAAATGATATCGAACCGAGATCTTAGACGAGTAAGAATATAGTGATCGATAGCGTCAAAGGCAGCACTTACATCAGGCAGGATAACAACAACAGAATTGCCATTATCCAGATATTGTCTGAGAGCAAGGAGTTAGTTGTGAGGTAGCGGGTGAGTTGGCGGCAGGCTGCGCGTTCGAGAAGTTTGGAGAGGCATATTAGGTCAGAGGCAGGTTGTAAATTTGCCAGAATATTGCGATCGAGATTGAACTTTTTGAGTAATGGTGTAATAGTGGCTGTGTTCATAGTGGGAAAGAGCAACTGCTGAAGGAAGTAAAATGTGTGAATGAATTCTTAATACAATAAGATAAAGTTATTATAATGACTATAAATGCTTTAAGTCTTTCTTTGTGTAGCTGAAACCATTTGAAATGTCCGGTTCGAGTGACCAGGATAGCTCGTAATTATTATATTATTATCGTCGTCATTGCCACCGCCGCTGCCATCTGCATTTGTACAGGTTTTTGTGAATCTTCATGAAAAGTTTGAAAGGGCCTTGAGTAACATAGCAGCCACTAATGGTCCCTGAAAACGTGAGACCCAGGTACCTGCCTATAGTACTTGAATGCTTTAACCGATGCCAGATCATAATCATCAGTGCCAAAGTACATATTCACCATTCAAGTATGTAGTCCACAGATCTATACATCTCAATAATGTGATTAATTATTGTATGACCGCGATGTCATCTCATCTGTTCACCCAATCCCACAAAGGCACGGACTCTCATATATAACTTGAACTTCTCATGGTGGGCTTAGAGGAATGCTTTCAGGCTTTAGCTTCCTACATACCTCCAATGCTAGATATAATGCTGAAATCACTGTTAATCACCCCAACATCATTTCTAACAATCCAGCAAGTCACAGGTAATGAAGAATAAACACGAGCTTACACAGGAGATTTATATTGAATATGATTCCATCTTTTATTATCTGAACGATTTTATCAGCGTGCATAGCTATGCTGTAGATATTACATTATAGTAAAGCAATGTGACGTGACCTGAAACATAGCACATGGAGGGAGGCCACGAGTGACTGACCGTCTAATAAAGGCGTGACTGTGACGCTCTATCGATATATGACGCATGTATGCGTGAATGATGTTTGAACGATGCATCGTCTCGACCATACCAGCAAACATCGCGCGCGCTCAGTGACGCATGTTGTTACATTGCCCTACGATAACTGGCACTGTGCCAGAATGATTGCAAGCGTGAAATGATTCTCGTAACATGGTGTGCTAGAACAACCAATGAAAATACCCAGTCCGATACTCAGCCAGCAGTCTTTCGCACATCGATCGTATTATATATATTCACTATTGATTATTTTTCCCGACAGCGCTGTTATGGCGGGCCACCCACGAGTTCGTGCGTATGTCGTATACCAGTATGGAACATTATGAGCTCGTGGTCCGGCTCTCAACGATAAGTGATGCCTAATGTCTTAATGTACTCAAAGCAGATTAGTCACAAACCCAAATGATTTTCTCAATACATCTGTAAATCAAATTGAAACGTGGAGAGGGTGACATAACGGGACAAGAATGATGATGACTTTATGGCACACAAGAAAAATAATAAATAACAGCTCTACAGACTGTACATATAATCACAGTAGGTAAATCACACCACTCCATGAAGGCATACTCTGCAACTCAGACCTACAGCAACAGGAGCCATTTAGCAATGTGGGTGAGGCAAGGTTAGCAAATGTCAATCTAGTACTGCTAATTTTTAATGTAGCGATGTCAAAATGGAATCAAATACGAAGGATTGAAATCAATACGAAGAGCAGGCAAGCCTGCATTTTAAACTGTGCAAGATTAAGCACAGAGTAGTCAATCTTAAATCTTAAGTGGGGAGGCACTAGCCAATGTGGTTCTCTGAATAATTATAGCAATAGGCAGAAAAACCTATACCTCTAATGGACTCGCGACCCACAACCTTCAGAAAACTGGTCTACTGTTTTACCAATTGTGCTACGGGGGTAAGCTTTATCCTGCACAATTAAGTTATTTCAAATGTCAATTTTCAATTTGCTAGTTATGTACTTGACCAATACATGTGGCTAACATGCTAACTAACATCTCTACTACAATATAGAGATCAATACGGAGATCAATATACATTATGCAGCTACACTAGGGGATCAGACAAACACAAAATCAACTGATAATCCACGACGAACTAAACTATCCCAAAAGCTAAACGCTGAATTATTTCTTACAGCTTATAATAAATATACTAATTTGATATATATTTTCATAGGAAAGCTCTTTGGGGCCATACCCCTCATGTAATAAGTTACTTCACCCAGGTAGTACACCATTTTGCCCACAATGATCTCGGCATGTGACTAATGTAATATGCTAGTGAGTCTACACACTTGACAGATGCCATACAACTCAACACACCTATCTCACAAACATGGGTACTGGCGGGTGGTAAGCTACAGTAACATGCCACCATAGCGAATCTTGGGAGATTACAACGCGTGTACCACTTGTAGTACACCCTGCACCTTACTGATCCTTGTCCTGCTTAGCCTGTGATAAGGGTGCCATATCCTTACTTATTCTTCTTGACATCTCTGCCGCCTTTGATACCGTTGATCACTCAATTCTTCTAAATAGACTGCAAAGTCATTTTGGTATATCTGGAAAAGTTTTAGATTGGATTGAATCTTATCTCCGCGGTCGATATCAACGAGTCAAAGTTGGCAAAGATATATCAACTCCAATTTTGCTTCGCCAGGGAGTTCCTCAAGGCTCCGTACTTGGACCTCTACTGTTTACGCTGTATATTCAACCTATTACTGATATTATTTCTAAATACAATACAATACAACCTATGTTATCACCAATTTACCGATGATGCTCAACTCTATATATCTGTGGAATTTAACAATGTCAATACTGTTTTAGACACTATAGCAACTTGTATATCAGAAATTCATAAATGGATGTCATCAAATAAGCTTAAATTGAACAACAGCAAAAGGGAAATTTTACTTCTGGGTACAAATCAGCTAATTAATAAAATTGACAATATCTCATTGATATCTGTTGTTACTGACACCATCACCCCCAAAACCAAGGTTAAGAACCTAGGAGTAATTTTTGATCGTAACTTGTCTATGGAAAGTCATGTTAACTATGTCACCAAATCTGCGTATTTCTACATCAGAACTATATGCAAAGTGCGTAAATATCTCGATCGTCAGACTACAGAAAATTTTGTGCATGCATATGTTACTTCACGACTTGATAACTGTAACTCACTCCTCTTTAGTATATCTGGCCACTTAACTCATAAACTCCAACTAGCCCAAAATGCAGCTGCTCGTCTTGTATGTCAAACTAAGAAATATGATCGAATTACTCCAATTTTGAATGATCTTCACTGGCTAAAAATTCAGAAACGAATTGAATTCAAAATTTTAGTATTAACGTTTAAATCGATTCATGGTATGGCTCCTTCTTATATTTGTGACCTGATATCAATATATATTCCTGGTCATAAAGGAAATTGATCAGCAAACAGATTGCCACTTTATGATCCAAAATTTAAATTGAAAACTATGGGTGGCCGGTGTTTTATGAAGGCAGCTCCTACACTTTGGAACAAGCTTCCCGCAAACATTCAAACAATCACCTCACTTGAATCTTTTAAGAAGGCTATCAAAACTTATCTTTTTACCATCGTTGATCTATAGCTCTTTAGCTCTGATATACTCCAATTGTTCATATGATCCCTCATGCATCATGTAAGGGATGATCTACAGTTTTTATGCTATGAACTGTATTTTAGGTTGTTAACTATTTTCGTTATCTGTGATCTTACTGTATATGTCTTCTTCTTGACTCACTTATGGTATACCGAGTTCGACTTTGGTAAAAAAAAGGTAAAGGTAAAGTACAACATTTATATACCGCAAGTATTAGCCAATAAAGGCCGTCAGATGCGGTTTACAATGAAATG
>WURV02162552.1:0-33758 GCA_011762755.2 Epimenia babai | reverse complement strand
ATATGTCGCACACTCCGCTAAGTCTATGATAGGTCCATGTTCATTTACAATGAGATGACGACATAGCGGGGAGGTAACCGACATAGAGAACACATATAGACTATCTGAAGCACAGCAAACGTCAGAGGCAAAAAGCCCCCAACAGAACCACACTGCGAGGGCCACCCAGTCCCCCACTAACGCCACAGGTAGTGTACTGGTTAAAGCGGGATTCGAAGTCAAACGCTCTAACCACTACGCCAGCTGCCCCTTATGTAGTGCATAGCGTTACATGGTGTCAGTATGAAGGCGTGTCACTGTGTTAATCCAATGATAGTAGCTAGAAAAAGGACTTTTTATGTAGACTAACTAGTTTATTTGACCAGAAGATATCGCATAAAGACCATGGTTTTTCGGATGAACGTTACATAAGGACGAATAATCGATTTTTTTGTCGTTAATAATTTCGATAGTTTTATCGATATAATATCATTCGATGGAAATTTTGAAATGGCCATTAATTTCAATTTTTTTCTAGCATGTTCATATTGAATCATTTTGCATTATTGTGGTTTTTTGTATTTAATATTTTTTGTTTATTTTTTATTTATCTTTATTGTAATTTTCATGTCACTGACCAGGGCGGGGGGTGGCCTCTTGTGACAGTGGGTTTACACGCTTGGACTTCATATCAGACCAAATATTTATATATAGAAATCAACAAGAGATGGGTCTCGATTAATTCCCGAGATATTTACATCAGAGTTTTCTGGCCTAGGACAATTTAAAATGTAGAGCTGTATAGTAAAGCGGAAACTGGCCAACGGGTCTGACATCATCAAGAGTAGGAGATGGCGCTGGATTGGGCACGTTTAGAGATTGGATAAAAAAGATGACTGTAGAGTGGTTATGAGCTGGACACCGGCAGGGAAAAGGAGTGTAGGGAGACCGAGGGACACATGGCGGTGTATGGTAGACAAGGAAAGGCGATCATTCGGGTGAAACACTTGGGACGAGGGACCACGCGCGGCAGCTGATAAGACAGGATGGCGGATGTTGTCTTGGCCCTCTTATCTTTACCCTCTACCTAAAACCACTCTCAGATCTTATTTCTACACTCGATCTTCATTACCATTTTTATGCAAATGATACGCAACTCTGGACTGAGGTTGACCTTGATTCCCCATCTGACATAGCAACACAAATTAACACCCTGGAACAAACTTTCACAATAATCAATTCATTGATGACATCACACAAACTCAAACTCAATGCCACTAAAACAGAGTTTCTTGTTATCCAGTCTATGTATCGTAATAAACCAACACCACTTATATCTCTCAATCTCAATGGTAATGTTATTATATTTGGTAATATATTATATTTGTATATTTTGTTGAATAAATTGGAAATACAATATTAAACCCAGGCAATCGGCTAGAAATCTAGGAGTTATTTTCGACTCAAAAATGTCAATGAAACCACAAATATCTTCCACCATTAAATCCTGTTATTTTATATTCGAAAAATTTCAGCTGTCCGTAAATACCTTAATAAATCCTCCACAGAAACACTAGTCCATGCATTCATAACCTCACGCCTTGACCAATGCAATGCTATTTACCTACCAAAGTATTTGATCGAACGCCTTCAAAAAGTACAAAACTCAGCCTCCAGATTACTTACAAGAAAATCCCGCAACACCCACACATCCCCACTCCTCCGTCAACTACATTGGCTCCGAGTAGAGGCACGTATCGAGTTCAAAATCATTCTCCTTAGTTTGAAATGTATTAACAGAACCGCTCCTCTCTATCTCCAGCAATTAATCAATGTCAAAACATTCTATCGAAATACCCGCAGCTCAAACAATAATGCTACCATGCTCCAGCCGCCAAAAATGTCCAAAAATATTACTTACCCAAACCGTACTTTTTGTCACATTTCTGTCAAACTTTGGAACTCGCTCCCCAAAGAACTAAAATCTATCTCTCTAGAAACCAAATTAAAAAAGCAGCTAAAAACCTATCTGTTTTGTAAATTTATGTAAAAGCACACAATTTCGCCACTATTCTGCGCAAATGAGGTACTGTATGCTATTGATGTTTTAATGTGTCACCTAAATGCATTATTTTTAATTCTTAAGTTGAAAGGAATAGGCCAATTTAATGTTTTATTGAATGTCTAATTTTTATTTTTAGCTTGTAATTTTTAGTCTATACTGAGCTCTCTGTGAGGCAATTTTGTCATTTACATGTGTATTTTAAAAAGGGCCATATAAAATAAATTATTATTATTATTATTTATGTTCGTGAATGCCCTATGCGACACGTGGCGCTAAAGGACTCCGTATGCCGTATATTTACATCAAAATTTACACAAATGTTATTTGAAAATATAAATATTTACATCATATGAATTACATCAGAATCTACTCAAAAATACATTTACTAATAATTTGCGAAATATATAGTTATGTAAATAAAGAGTTTTGTATGAATTGTTCTATTTATAACCTGAAAAAGTAATTAATGGAAGTACAAAAATTTCGAGCGAACTTACCGTTTCTATCGAGGTTGTATACATATATCACGATATATAACGATCGGTTTCTCGTATCGCTGTCCCGTTTCCGGTTTAGAATCGCTGACTCGCTGGTATATACAAAAACTACAAAATAGTTTCTTTTGCCCGCCTGTCTGGACAACGACATGACTCTCCGGAACAATTTCGAGTCCACCGTGCTTGGTCACACTGAGCAAGTTTAAGTGTAGGAACTGACCCCTCAAATAGAAGCCGCGATAGCACCGAATTAGTGGCTGCTCTGTTGCTTTAAGCTAATAGTAATACAGCGTACTCAGAGGAAAGTTGATTTCGCGTGAAAACTACTGATTTTATACGGCTTTTGTACATTTCGAGTCTTCCCGTCTGATCCTGTCTGTTGTGCGGTCATGAACCGACCAATTTGGAATTGTGCTTTGTTTTATATGTGTTTGTAAAAGTGAGGTTGTGATGTATCTTTGTCTTGGCGATTGCTGGCGCTGTAAAAATTTACTCTATGTATTAGAAACAACAAACACATGTTTCAGATTTTTAATTGCGAGGAATACGTACACCATAAGGAAAAGCGCATGGCAGACAGCCGATTTCTGTTCGTGCAGGCCGGAGTGTTAAACAGCAACAGAAAGTCGATACATATCGCATACTCCGCAGTAGTTAATGAGAATTTTATTGACGACATTGCTGAGAGGTGAGGTGAGTCACTGAGTTAGTCGGGCCGTCGATCAGTCAGTCAACAGTTAGATGGGACGAAGGTGCGTTAGTCAATAACTCGTACAGTCATTAGTACTCCCCGAAATGTCATTCGTGGGTGGTACATAAATTTCACTCTTTATTGATCACTCTGAGACTTATAAAAAGAGGATTGTATCCGGCATACGCTGCCGCCATAAGTATTTCATTTATTGTTACATTCTGCTAATTATTTTTATGAGGCCCTACATAATTGAAAATCACATAGTTATACAAATTAGTCTTAAAAAATGATCCAACATCGTTCATTTCCATTTATGCATCATGCATCAATACTGTGTATTTAACTATATATAGTGCGCAATCAAGATTACACAATTATAAATAGAAACACATATTAGCGAGGCTTTAATTACGATATATATTATATATATATACGATATATTATATATATATATATATGTATATATATCGTATATATATACTTGTCATAGGTTAACCTGCAATTATGGTCACGCTCTCGTGACGAGCGACGAATAATTATAAAATACGGTATATTATTAATTCGGTAAGGCGGCAAAAGGCGGCAAATCCGTTGTTTGGATAGTGTAGAACAGTACCATATATGTATCTAAACCGTGTTCCATATGCCGTAAAGAAATATATGGTCTTTTGAAAAACCACGTCTGTAATGAATGAAAGATGCCTATAGACATGTCTACATCTCCGGCATCTAACAACGCAACATTCATAGCGGGTCATGACAAGGAAGACATTCATCATCGGTACATGGCGAGCCCGCGATATCTACTCGAACATACGCCATACGGCGCCGTTGTTCACATAACTAATTTAATGACGTTACTCGGTATTATCGGTAATTTGTTTTCGTTCATCACGATCGTAGCGCGGCGTCTCTATCGCCGGTCCGCCATCTTTATTTATATTGGCTTCATAACGTTTTGGGATTTTATCTTTATTATCGTAATGCCTCTTCTCCTCACATTGGAATACGTTTTTCAGATAAGCTTCCCTATCGCAATTGCCTTAAAATTCCATAATGATGCCATGGGACATATGTATTGTCAACTTCACGGTTACTTCTCGCATGTTTCCGCGATATCCTCAACGTCCATCTTGGTGGCGGCGAATGTGACGAAGTTACTCGCGTTGCTGTATCCGTTACGGAGCCTCGCATGGAATAATAAACGCATCGCTTGGATTATATGCTCCACTCTATCTATTATATCTCTCCTGCTTTACGCACCATTTGCTCGGTTACACGGGTTTGGCGATTTGGCTATTGTCCCCGTCAATGATCGTCCGTATATCGTCGCAGACTGCGGGATTATAGTGGACATTTTTTCTCCTGTAGGTATTATCGAAAAGGTATACGTTCTCTCGATATATAGTTTGTTTCCAGGTATTACATTGATGGTATTATCGGCTGCTACAATCTTAGTATTTCTACGTACATCCGCATCACACCGTAAACTCATGCGTCGTGTGACTACATCAGCAGAGTCGAATACAAAAGTGGATAAATTCGAATCGGCACAAACCGGTATCGTGCTGCTTCTACCTCTATCTTTAATTCATATCGCCACTACTCTTCCGATCACCTTCATTGTGTTACATGCGTACATCACTTCTTACATATGCAGCTGTATCGTACCTGATTTATTGCCGTACCATGTCACACAAGTGGTGTTAATAGCCAACCACGTACAGACGTTTTTCGTGCAGGTAGCTCTGTCCAAGAATTTTCGTAATGTAATGTTTGGATTTGAATAACATCGACATTATTGGCATCGACCTTTGAGTGCTTATTAATCATCCGCATACTGTTTTCTATATAATTACAAATTTGAAGTGACTTTATTAGGTAAGTCGTTCTTTCAGAAACTTTTAAAATTTATTTGAGAATTTTTTATCGCTCTATAGTAGCAAAATAGTATATGTAAAAAAAATAATAAGTGAAAATCGTAAGTAGCGACTAAATTTATGAATTTGGTAATTGACAAACGGATATTTTAATTAAATGCCATAGCATAGACATTAGTCACTTCCTGCGCATATTAGGCTCTCACGACTGAAGCCGCGGAAGAAATGATGGGTGTGAAGATTGTGACGTTTCTCTGATATTTTGCTAATTGTGCCGCCCGACAGACTACACAACCTGGATCACCTGTGGATACGCATGACATCGTGACGTCATTCCTTTATGTGTACATATTAAGTGCTCTGACGAAAAAGCGGATTTATGACCGGCTTAATCAAATAATTACGTAAAACGATCGTTTATACATTTGAACATTTAAGTTGTTTGGAGACATCGAATTTTTCATATTTTTTGTGTCATTTTTGTGATAATCCGTTCAATAACGACACCGGAAGTACACTGGTAGTACACCGGAAGGCAATTTGGAAACTTTGTATTGGCTATTCTCCAAGAGCAATATTATAGAGTTATATATTTTAATTTTTAATTGTATAATACTAATATTTTAATCTGAAACATTTTAATGTCCCAGTTAGACGATGAACACGAAATGACTCATGAGTCGGTGGTAATATAAATGGCGTGGTAGTTCGTCATTCACACCGCCGTCAAAATTCTAGGAAACATCCCTTCTACGGTCCTGATCTGTAGCGGCGCAACACATCGCAGTATACTTGTAAGACGCGCGAAAAATACACCGAGCGCCACGTTCCAGATCTCACATGTGTGACACTGGATATGGACACTTTTTCTAACGAATTACTTTTTAGGTTTGCAATGGGAGACTATTATTCTATTGAGTGGCGTGGTGTTATCCTAAGAGGTATATTGACACACACACACACTCTTTCTCTCTCTCTCTCTCCCTCACTCTCCCTCTTTGTCTCTCTCTTTCTCTCTCTCCCGTCCTCCCTCCCTCCCCCTCTCTCTGTCTCTCTCTTTCTCTCCCTCCCTCCCTCTCCCTCCCTCCCTCTCCACTCTCTCTTTCTCTCCCCGCTCTCTGTCATGGATATCTTTCGTATGGCAGAAAAATTGTGAAAATCACATCACTTCAATCGTGGGACCCGAGACCTATTATCAATTCCTACTCGAGTAAGATTTCTGGGCGGTAGTTGTTTCTGAGAGTTTTCGAAGATGGAAGAATTAAATTCACGGGATAATTTTGGTTTATTAAGTCATACCAGTTCAATTGAAGAATAATTTGTCGTCGTTCACTTCATAAAACTTAAAAACATTATCGAAAAACCACACTTCTTTCATTTCTGAGATTGAGGAAAATAATTGTCGATATTTGTCGTCGTCGTTTCCGTTTGTTTCGTATGTTTATGCAAAAAGCAGTTGCTCAATCATCTTCAGAAGACGCCGTTTTTTACAAAATCCTTTCTGACTATAAGCAGATATGACATGAAACATGCTCTGTGTATACTAGATGTGTCATATGATACGAGACTTAAGACACGAAGCAATCGGTGAAGCACTCGCCACAATATTGATTACGTTTCACTGTTAACTGCCTTAAATTATAACTATTATTTATATGTATACTAGCCTAATCTTGCATTCTTAATTCAATGTTGCGTTAACAGTTGCAAAATCTTTGAAAGTCTCTGATTTTACATCTTCCGTTAGTCAACACAGTGACTTACAGATCCGACATATACAGAGTCTTCGAATGGCCATATTATCCATAATTTACAGCGACAAGAACCTATCTGACAATGCTTGTGTATTGTATTTGTTGAAGTTTGATAGTTGTAAGAAATTTTTATTATATGAAGCACGTAGTAGCCTTTATTGACTGATTCACGCGGTCCACAAAATTTGTACTTTTCATAATGTTTAGTGATTTTTTTGGACATCGACTGTGATACAATTGGCATTTGTACAATTTCTCATGTCGTCTTCAAAGTTTTGTAGATTTTTTCGTCGAGAGAACATCGTGAGCCGACCTGAACCGTATGGCACATTTCTGGATAGGCTGGGTAGAACGTGTGAACCAGAAGGTAGTATAACCGCGTAAGCGACAGAGTCTAACCGGTTCCTTGTACATAAATCCCAACATAGATGACAATATGAGAATATGGAGAGCTTTTGCAGGTTCATATAATAGGATTCCGGACTCGCTGTCAAGAGCAGAAACAACGCGCTGTTGCACAGGCAGCCAGTGCAGGGAACTTAAAATCAGTTTGATGTATTCTCTCCGCGTTGTTCTAGAAAGGAGCACAGCAGTTTTGTAATTTCTGTAGTCTATCAATCTTAAATTTTGGCAAATTAATTTAAAGGGAATTACAATTGTCCTGTTTACTAGTTAAAAAACCGTGGATAAGCATTCTACATAAAGAATAATCTTAAGATATCACATAGAGTATCATACATAGTCTACTTGGTATGATTCCATGCTATTTTATGTCATTTATACAGGTGCGAGTTTTCCGTTATGATTTATGGAATAGTTAGTGAATGTAACAACCTAAATCGAAATACCCGGAATGGATTGTCACCAGTATCGTAAATAAAATCGATAACGACGACGCTAAAAGTACAGACTACTTCGTGTTTTATTATTATAAAATAAAGTTTCTAGTATAAACCGACAGACCATAAAATAAATAAAACCAACCAGTCAAAACTGGCGCTAAACTTTTTTGGGGTAAAACGACAAATTCTTAATCTGTTCGGTATTTGCAAAACCAGCTGAGCGGAGAGCTAAATTCGGTTAATGCGGGCCTCAAGTTTTGAACGGCACCAACATATACAACGTCGCTTTTCTCAAATTAGATTAGGTGCGAGCGGAAGAAAATATTTTCACTAATCTGTTGATTATTTCTATAGCAAGGTTTGAAGTCAACCCTACGTGCAATTAAGAAAAAAAAAGACTTTTTTGAGCATTTTCACTGTACCCTTCGAAATACATTCTGAGGTCCTCATTGATTTAAGGGTGTTATTACGGTAATGTGTCGAGTACACACATTTCACAACCATGTGGCTGTAACTGCGGTTGTCTGAAATAACGAACAATATACTTATTGTAACTAATACACACGTTTTAACTATCCGCTTATCGGTCAATGACAATAATACAAAACTGTAGTAACACTATTATTGTTTAATATAAGTAGCCGTATTAGTCTTTAAAAAGTAAGAGAAAAAATTAGGTAACACCTTTTGAGACTAATTGAATTTATTCGTAAACAAGCTTTCGCATATATGTAATATGCTTCTTCAGGCTTATCAAATGAAATTCAACGAGATGTGAAGTTTCCAAAAATTGCGTCGAAAAGCTATGTTGTAGAATATCATATATCGTATTGGAAATAGTGATGGTTATGGCGGTAGTGTTAATAATGGAAGTTGTAGTAAATTATTATTATCATCGTCGGCGTCGTTGTTATTGTTATTATTATTCATTATAACTGTAACGGTAAGGTAACAATTATGATTATAATGTTTTCACATAACGGGAAACCACATTTCGGAATATTTTTTACACTTGTGACGTTTTATGAGACAATAATTGCATTATCAGTGATGACTTGCATATTACTAATGAAAACTATGGTGCTCAAGTTTCGAACATTAGCTTATAACCATGCGACCAGAAACGCGTTCCTTGATCAATTGGTTGAGAGAATGGTAATTAATATGTTACAGTGTGATCTTTAGTTTCAGTGACGCAGCACTCATTCATTTCGTTACATACATAGCCGACAGTCGATTATATTACTAAATCGCGCCTCTATAGCCCGACTTATTGCAACTGAAACTCTATGACAGGGGATCGATTTATCAATATAATCTATCATCTATGTAGAATTAAATACTTTTATTGAGTTTACTTTTTTTTACTTAATATGGATATTTTATTTTTTATTTATCTGCGAACCACGACGATGAATTCAACGCTCGTTAAATAGCTGTCAAGGAAAGTCTCAAGGGAGCTCATCCCTCCCACAAGATCAACTGCTGTACCGGGTTTTGTTAATTGGTTTCAGCACAAAAGCAGACTATTTTAACGTGTATACCTTACATTATCATCGTGCAGCTTCGGTCAACACTCACTGATGTGATCGCATAAAATATATATTTGAAATTTTGAGATAAAAAGAATCACTTTAATGAAGCAGAAAACAATATTATGATGAGTAGATAAGTCGGAAAGGAAGAGAGGACCAGATGAGACGCAAAGACAAGATGGGGCAAATAACAGTATGTAGAGATTTCGCGCATAAGAGCATTAGTCAATATAACGCAGTTAGTATAACTGCATTAACACTGGTGCTACCGCCATCAACCACTCCTGCATGAACGCCAAGAGGATCATGCGCCCGATATCAACAAACATTTCGCGCGGTTATCGCCGTGATACAATATGTTTTCCACACACCAGCATTCCTCAGCGACCAGCCCCATGTTTGTCTAGGACTTATTAGGGGTCCATGCGCATAATGCATTCATGAATGATTCTGTTATAGATCCTTCCCGCTCCGGAGCATGTTGATAATAATGACATGGACTCTTTTTATAGTAAATCATTTATATATTCATTTTAATTATCTCATCACTGATTCGATGCCAGATGACTAGAACTCCCTACTAGAAACTTGTGTGGATCTATTTCGTCTACTCTGTAGTCATTTTGGGCTCCCCAGCCGCTGTCTTACACTTTAGCTTCCTGTAACCTATCAAATTATCTAGCAATCCGCCTTCAAATACGACTTGCAACGTTTGCGGCCAATAAGTCAAGCAATACATTGGCGCCAATGCACCGATTGCAAGGTTGATGCATGTTCTATCCATCATATGACCATAAAGGTACACTGCAACAATTTACCAATGTTCTTGTCTTTCGTTTCCACTCAGTTTCACACCATAGTTTACTCTCGAATTTTCTTACTTCTAAAAAATGGCAAAAAATTCAACCATAATGTCGGCCCAATAGAAACAGTGCTGTTTTGAAACCTATACAGAGAAAGTCGCTTGCTCTGGGATAAGAGCGATCCGGAATATAATAAACAAACCAAAAGAATTTGGAAACATGGGCGGAAAAAACATTGTAATGTGGATAACATCGTCGACTGCATTGGCTATACGTAATATAGGTGGCCACAGAGAGAAATCCGCCGTAGATTGTATAAAACACGTTAAGTTTTACATCTGCAACGGCATTGCAGTTATGATCTTGTCCACGTCAAATTTGGCGGTTAAATCAAAGTGGTTAAACGATATGCTAGATTATGTGGAGTTTATTTTATAAAATGAAGCCGCCAAACCGGAATCACAAAAATCTTGAGCATTGTACTTATGCTAAATTTTATTTACATGATTATTAATTTTTTTCTAATTATACAATCACACAAATATATAAATATGTAGTATGTACACGACAACCAACACAATCAAAATACACATGGTCAAGATTTATAAAAGAATATGTACAATATAGGCTACTAGCTCGAATTGCAGTCCTATAACAGTCATGTATCGTTGTCGAAAGGAAGTGCTTGAAGTTGAAACAACTTGTGAAGTAGCACTCCCTCACATTCCAGAGGAAGTTATACAAAGGCTACTGCTCATATTTGGCTGTAGACGTATTAAATTTTGCAAGCGTTATAAATGCATGAATACCGAAAATAATGCAGTAGAAACATATTACAGATTTAAAAAGTATTACAGAGGGTCATGGAGAATATGTACAACACAATACAAATAACACTCTCAAGACATGTAATACTTATAATTTCTGTAATAATGGCGCATTGGAATAAAAGTTCGTTTAAATTCATCTTAACTATATTATATCAATTGATTTATTCTAGATTTAAGCTTAATTCATTTTTATTGATCCATAATTGAATTTACCGTAACGAAATTATTATGAATAAAAAGTCCCTGTAAAAGCGATATAAGACTTTCAGAGTAAAATTTAACCAGAGAAATAATACAAATAGTGGAGTTGGGGAATTTGCAACAACGAGATTTCACCATTTCCGTAATAGGGAGGTTAAGAATCTTCGGCAGGGTCATCTTCGGCGGAGTCATCTTCAGCGGGGTCATCTTTAGCGGGGTCATCTTCGGCGGTGTTCAATATAGGTCAAATCTACTGCGCATGCTCGGCGTGGGATTCCACGTTTACAAAGACCGTCATCTGAATGCCGAGGACGTCAGAATCGTAAAATCTTGTTGCAGATTATGTGATTCCAAGATTTATATTCGTTGAACTTGACCCAGAAAGTCTCTGTTTCGCTTTACTTTCGAAATACCGCTTTTTTGGATTATAATTTCGCTACGGTAACTTTAATTATGGATAAACAGGGCCTAATTAATTTACGGAAGAAGTAAATAAATAAATGAATAACGAATAAATAATATATATAATTGAAATTTCGCTAAGATGGATATAAACGATCTTTTATTCAAATACTTCATAATAATAATAATAATAATAAAATTGAATTATAGATACCTCCACTGTCCGAGAGTTCGGTAATTCTGATTTCGAGGCTTTACAGTATAACATCAATCCACATCATCTAATATATCAGCATCAAACGTCGATCATTGTCGACGTGGCGATTTACGCTGACCAAATTGGACGCGGTGAAGGTCACACGAGCACCGTTGCAGAAGCAAAATCCTAACGTGTTTTAAACAATCTGTGGCGTATTTGGATCTGTGGTGACCCAGATTATAGAGAACAACGTCGAAGATGACTCCGCCGACGATTCTTAACCTCACTAATCTCTGTAAGGAGTGGTCAATCAATTTGGTTGGCTGAAATAACTTCCGAAGATAATCAGTAGACCACGTGACTGAGGTTGTTTTTGATTGTGACTCGCGTATTTCAATACTGGCGGGATCATGCTCTCTTTTGATGTACCGCATTAGAAATGATATGTATAGGTTTTATTTAGACCTTGTAATTCAGATCATTTGCCACGATGATTCGCGGAAAAGTTTTAGTGATTCCAAGTAATTGACATTCGAAATAATTGGCATGACCCGTAGGAATTCGCCAACTTGACCATTACCGTTTGTTGGACATTAACACAGTACCCCGAGATAATTAATTAGTCAAGTGAGTTTGTTTTTGTCTGTCAATGATACTTTTGTCACGGACTGATTTCAATATTTGGTCTTTAACCTCAAACTGCATTGCACGATATGTAGTTACTCGTGAGATCGTCTCGAGTCTCGATAATCGACTACACGCCATCGCCCGCGCCGGCGCAGTTATCAGCAGGACACGGTCGCTTGTCGCTTGTTTCTGTCACATGACGACCGTAATTACAATCGCAGATGAATTAATCCCGAGACGTACGTGTCTAGTTCACGCATGCGTGGCGCCACGAGCACGTGCTCGTTCCACCCGCCGGCCATATGGTTAGATTGTAGTTGACGATGGTGCTTCTGCATTAGTCGGTATTACCCGGAGTTTATCGGCGATCGGTAAATAGTGACCGGTCGGCATCAACAAATAGACGCCGCAAATGAAGGCGTGATCGAGCCGCAATCTCGCGAATCGCTTATCACAGATATCGTCCACACTCACAACAGCTTTTGCTCGTACTCGCCTACTTAAATATCACCTGGTCAGGTGTTACGGAGACACCTCGTCACAGAGTTGTGTATGGCACCGTATGATATAAGTGCCGATTTCACTTAGTGTATTTGGATATACATGACGTAATCAGTTATGAAAACAAACTGTTTTTAACACGTGATCAAGCTCAGGAAGGGATCAAAGGTCATTCCAAAGTCTTGATTAATTTATGGTTTTATTCATGTGAAATTTATATTTGTGAAATAAAAGTTAAAGGAATAGTCACAGTCATTTATGCATAATAGGAAGCAACTATACAGACAAGTAGGCTACTGTATATAGTCTTTAGTGGAATTCGAACCGACGACCTTCATATAACCGGCCTGGTGTTTTACGAATTTAGCTCTAAGCCCGACTTTCTCATGTGCATTTCGGTGTAACGGAATATAGGCTATATAAATCAATTTAACCGCTAGTGGTTCGTGAATACACGGAGAAAAATACTCGAAAGACTGAGGCATAATCTTTAATTTGGTAGAGCTCGAACCCAAGACGTTCGGTGCGTTTCTCTTCTATTATAACAAAATACACAAATGAGTGTGAAACGAACTGAACGATAAATGTAACCATATTGGTAATATTGTATAATTTTATATACACCGCAGTGAAACATGCGTCTCGTATTGAACATACTTCTGACTCCACCTTAGCCGCACCCCTATTACTATAGTCGGCTGTAACCTCGCTAGGCGGCTGTTTTATGGCTATTTTATCGCCAAAATCTAGATTTTCTTCAAATACTCTTTTTTCCATCTCTCGTGAGAAGTTGATTTTGTACGTATTTTAGTTTTAGCTTTTATTGGCCACGATTCACGAGCTCTGTATACCTCATCTGAGTGACATGTCATTTGGTGTTATTACATTACATGCCAACGTTAAATTTCAACATTCCGCTGTCACGTGAAGAAATTCCCCTAATTTCCCCAAATATACGGACTTTAAATTTCAGTGGTTCTCAAAGACAGTGTTAAATACGTACCGAAATGCACGGGAGAAGGTTTGCTCCCGTAGCTCAGTTGGTAGAGCACCAGACCGGTTATCTGGGGGTCGTGGCTTTGGGTTTTATCAGAGTTATAGGTTTTTTTCTGTGCATTTTTCTCCGACTATTCCATAGAACTACATTGGCTACTCGCATTAACATCAATTTCCCCTAGGTACATCCCATAAATGTATTGAAGCACATCGTTGTAATCGTGGGTGCGCTTTGTTAGATTCTTATAGTAGATAAAAATAGGTGCACTGTAAGGTCGCGCAGAGTGTCTTCTCCGTGTTGCATTATTGCGAGCAGCTTTCAACAAGCAATTTTAGTAGAAAATACTGAGGTCGCCGCGTCCGTCTATTGGTAATATGGAAATATCACGTTTTACGGACAACGGAGATGTTTATTGAACGACTATAAATGATTTTTTTTTCAGATTATTTACTCGGATAATTAAAAGCTTGCGCAGTAAATTTTTAAGTTAATCTTTAAATAAAGGTGTTGTTACCCGATCTCTCCAACTTTAGAACAGTATCTCATGTCGTGACAGAACGGACGGTTTTTATATGGTACGCAAGTCGTGCTGACAATAAGACATAATGACTATTGGCGTCTCCCTCATATTGGCTACTTCCGAAGAATTTGACATTAGTACCTACCGTACTGTTGTAGTGACTGGGCACTGATAAACAAAATTGATGATGGAAAACAAAGGGTACCATACAAAATGTTGTTACTGTCAGTGTCTGACCAATCCCACAGTCAAAGCCGGCAGATTGGTTTTTGTGCATTTTTGTCGTTTTTCAGTGAGATAATGACGAATTCGTAGACGCAACTGGTTCATGAACGATTTATATAGAATGACGGAAAAACGGCCAGACAACATACAGTATTTTTTTTAATAGAACCATTCAATGTTTGGTACACTCCCCCCCCCGACATTGAAAGGAACATTATTACTCGTGTATCATGGTCATGGTGGGACAGGCGTTTGGGACAGGCTTTAGTGGAATCGTGCTGAACATCGCTTCGTGAGACCCGGGCATCAAGCAACTTCGCCCACTGTGAGGCAAATACAGGAGTTATTTATTCATCACACCAGTTTACCTATATTGTCGTTGGTCTCATCTATACATATAGATCAGTGATACGACGAAATGTGATAAATTGAATGTGATAAAATATATTGCAAGTCCTGCCACGGAACAAAGAACACCGGCGTGTAATGAGCTCGAGCCACACCGGGAGCTTTATTATTTTTATTATTTTTTATTATTTTACTCTAATTCCTCGTATGCTCTCACGTTGTTCTAGCTATACCATAAACACGGGCTATAATCATATTTTCTCGATATTAGCTGACTCTTTTTCAGGGGCCTCTTATAACGAGATGCGTCTGACGGTCTAGAAAGATCGCGATAAAATCTCTTCTATGTAATTCGTGAAGCCGCTGTCTATTGGAAAAATATGATCGTGTCTGGGGTTTATTGCGCCTGTTCAGAAATCCGGCGGCGAGGCCAAACAAATCACGTATTTCGGGCAGACATTCAGATTAAAAATGTAACTGCGACAATCACGAATGTCCCGCTTGTCAGCGACCCTAAATGCCACCAGGGAAAATAGGCAAATATCAATTAACATTCACCAATCACATCGATCGGTTGGGGACGCAAATCTCGCGGGATTCCACGATAAATTAACCGTCGCGAGGCGTGCTCACAGAATCGTTTGATGAACAACGTGACTTCAAATATTGTTGACGTCGATTGCAGCTATAATGGGAACGTTAAGCCGGACAATCGCAACGCGATAATCGAAGGCCTTGTAATTATGGCGTGTGGCGTATGACGTTAGACCATTGTTGGAGACGAGGTATACTGCCAATGGGCACTATACAAACTCAGTGTGTGAGTCCGTGCGTGAGTCCGCGCGTAATAGCGTATTAAAATATATGAAGTTACGGTGTCGTCACAATCGATTCAAATTTAACACCTTTATTAAATAATCACTGTTGGAACGGAAACTTCAATTTAGACAATGCAGGTTTAGACAAGCTTAAAGCAATCCATAATATTACCCGAAATATGCCCTGGCCAATTATTCACGTTGTCCTTTTTGCATAAACCAATTAACAGAATAGCAGTTAAGCAAATGCTATTCATTACGATAATAATACATCCAAACGCATGGATTAGATTCATCAGAGAAACGTTTCGGTGGAGGTACATCATAAATATTAACACAATTTTGAGTATCTGGTGTGTCTTCTTTTCCTGACACATTCCTGAAACACACAAGGCACACACTGCATACTTATGTAGAGTATTTCAATGATAGCCATTCCAAATCGTAGGACTAGTACATTTCACGCCCTAGAATCTATCAAAAATGTTAGGTGTGTAATATGTCTTGTGAAGTCGCGGGCTAAGGTAAGACGATGACACCAGCTACGTGTAAAGCATTCATAGAGTATTTTATGCTGTGTTATGAACATTAGGCTTATAATCAATGTAAAGGGTGGTCCGTAAATCCCTCCCCCTCTGCCATTATTATGTGTCTCGCACGTCCGTGTTTGGACATGTGACATACTATGTTACATGTATTCCCATTTTTCCACGTAGTGCGTGTATACTTTGGACGAGAAATAAACATTCCTTGAGCGTCTTGAGCGATAAATCGTATATTTGTTACTGAAGAAGACTCGTACACCAGAACAATGGTCGCTAACGTTTGCGACGTTGTTAGTAACACATGCACCTGTACGTTTAATTCGATCCTCATCACTAAGTTCATCCGCAAAACCTTGACGCCATGGCCTAACTTCCGAGTCTATCTTCATGTGTTTCGTCATTGTCGTTCTTGGGATAGCAGGCTCACCTATCTTTTCCTTGTTGATTTTAAAGGCTACTGAGCATCTTATCCCCCAACTCTCTCACTATCGACGTTTTACTGATCTTCCAGTTCTTGGTGCGTCATTGATGTTCCCTGTGTTAAATAACTTTTTTGTCCAATTACACATAACTTTCTAGTGGATTCCTGTTTAACCGATCTCTGATTTTCAATCCAATTGTCTTCATTTTATCGCCAGTGTGATTCACGTGGGTTTATGGACCCACGCTCTCGTTGTTCAAGCGTAAATGGACTGGTATGGCTAATGGTGAAACCATTGAATCATTGTAGTATACATAATATGCAATACAAGTAGATAATAAAATATGGTAGGAGAGAGACTTATGGACCACCCTGTATCCTGGGCCATTTTGTCCAGTCAGTATATTATAATTATTGATATTATTGATATTAATTGTAGTGTTATTATTAACCGCTTTATATTTCCGACCAATGAATATTCACTAACGGTTTCAACTCAATGTTTCAATTTACAACTTCTCTTCCACACTTATGCGAACCAAAAGATGTTTTCTGATAGCGTTTACAAAATCAGTCCTCAAATATCAGTATGTTTAATAATTGGGCTATTTTCAATCTCTATTTACTTCTTGTGCTTGCTAATAAATCCGAAAATATTTCCACAAGCCGGTACATCTTTTATGAGAGCTCAGATAAATCCCATCCGTCTTACATAAAGCTTGTTAATCATCATTTTTGTAATATTTTGAACCAAGGCTACTTTTTTACCAAAATACCCTAAAGGTATTGCCGCGCGTGTTGTTGGTGTAATTGACGCATCGTAACATGAGGGTAAGCTGAAAAGTTCATGGGCCGACGATGATGCCTTTTCCGATTGAGATTGTTTGGTGGTTACTTTTCAACATAGCCCCCCCCCCCTTACTAGTCTAACGCCGTTGCAGCGCTTGAATACCCGTCCCATAGAAGCCCACATCTTGATCACTGAAAAATTGCTCGCCGACACTTATGACGTCATCATTGGTTGAATATCGTTCACCAGCTAAATGTGGATAATGCATGGGGAATTATCCCCTTATGTATCCACCATATCAGCAGGGATGTCCTTTGGAGTTAACCCTTTAGCCACTGATGGCTGTATTTTACATCATTATGTAAATAACGTTGTCTGACAACAGCGTGGAGAGGGTTAAGTTTCTCATGCCAGATACTTGATATCACCGCGGTACTAAATTCTGTCTATTTTGGTATGAAGCTGCAGTACGTACGAGGTAAGACTGCACAAACGATTGATAAATGTGAGTATACAGAAAGCAACTGTGTATTAGTCACGACATGACTCGCCTTGCTATTCGCAAATTTGTATCTGTCCAGCCTGGGTCGTTCTCGGTGATCCTATTAACTGTTCAGCCTACCCTCGTATTTCATCTTACTGTCCTTATGCAGAATTACGACAAAACAGCCATTTGGAATATCATGCAGTAATTATTGGAGGAGAAAAAACAAAACGCGCAGCGTGATTTTCTGCGTCCGATCAGATAGGTTCGTGATCAACACACCGAAACACGTTGATTTAGGTGTTCCTAGCTGATTGTTGCGTTAGAGCCGCCTTCGGGCACCAGCAAATCATACCACCTGCAGTGGTCGCGTGATACACGCGTCGTAGTGACGAGTATGACCTCACGCACCCGAGGAGATATCCGTAGATTACGATAGATTAGAGGGACATTTTGTAAAATATGTCGTTTGCATATCATATGAGATGATCTTGTTTATTTCTGTCTATACCGTGACCTCGGCACCAGCTTTGTGTGCCGCGCCGATTAATTGCGATATTGATTTGATATGCCAGATTACGAGTTGCTGGTGGAAATACATTTACTTTGTTTCAGTAGCGATTGTGATTAATTTTTATGCTAGGCCAGGCGAGTGACGATCGACAGATTTGTTGAGGTGTGACATGGCCGATATCACGGCTCATATATTCGTAACCATTGTGTCACCCGTGACATTGCGGATAAACAATGGGTGGAACATCTCAAAGGGAGGTGCAAACTCCGGAGCCTTGTCATCGACTAGCCGGTTTGTCATCTGATTATTCGTGGGTTATTAATTGTGTATATCTGGAGTGTGCTAAAAAAATTCAATGTCAAAAGAAATGTATAGGCTTGTGAACTCTTACAGCCAGTAAGTAAACTTAGGCTTATCCTTTGGACTAATATAATTCGACGATTTATCACAATTCGGTCAACGTTTTTCAAAGAACTGAGAACGTCATATATGACATATACATACATGATACACGGCCACACCTTGAGAGAACGCCAAACGTGAATTTGTAAAGATGATATCTACATACATGCTACGTGGCTACATCTAGAGAGAACGCCAAACATGAATTTGTGAAGGTGATATCTACATACATGATACACGGCCACACCTTGAGAGAACGCCAAACATGAATTTGTGAAGGTGATATCTACATACATGATACACGGCCACACCTATAGATTTAGCAATGATCCCGGTTCTCGTTTACCTAGTGTTATGGTCGTGTGTACTTCATCGCAGTAAACAGTTATTTGTAGCAAATAATGACTACGACAAACAGCGGCCGAGTCCCCTTCACGACACAATCTTCCTCTTCATAACTAAAACTTTAATTATAACGCATTATGATTTTGCTTATACAACAAAAGAGTGTCACCCTAAACGCTGTATCCGCTCTCAACAACACATCCCATTCATAAATGCGGTGTGAGATTTCAATACACTTTAATGAATTTATATAAAGACCGACAACGGTGCGGCATTCACCCCAAATGGCCGTCCAGGTCTCTCATTGAGCGTCTGGCTATGATACAATTACGTCGATTACGGCTATTAGTTGTACTCGGGCAAGAAAACCTTGGCATGTATAAAAGATTAATCGGGCGTGTATCTATGTCCTAAGGCTAGTGTTTTGGCTCTGCGGCAACAACAATACATATTTTTATACAATATTTGTGTATTTATGTGGTTTTTGCGCTAACTCGATCAATTAGTTATTGTTTCGCGATTTATGATGTGTTTTGTCGGTTTCGATGGGCCGGCTGTAAGCACATCGGCAGGGGGCGTCTCAGCCACCACGCCTATCCACTTGCATGGTACACCTCCGTCATCTAACAGCTTTGCCCCGGCCTTCGAGTACCTCTTCATACCTCTCAGACATTGCCGCATGGCGCCGCATACGCCGCACTCGCCTTTTTTTACGAACGCCGAAATAACGCGGTGCTTCGTCACAAAAGCCGCTAAGTACTTATATCGCCGTCTTTGTGTGGAGATGATTATACAAAGTACGAAATTAATATAGATACGTCGTTTCTCACAATTAATGCGGGCGATCCGTCTACACGGGGACTTATCAACGACACACAAGAGACGACAATAATGCAATTAGCGTTCTTTTTTATAACGTTGTGTGATAGAATAATTATAACAAAATGCAGTTATAATATAATTACTTTTGCGTGTTTATTTTTCTTCTCACTATTTTCATAATTAATGTTTTTCTTCATTTGTATATACTAGACTAAGTTCATTTGTAAATATTATTGTATTGTATATTTGTGCATAATGTTTTATTTTCTATGTTCGTTTGGATTTCTCATCCTAATAAAAACCTTATATATAAAATATGCAGAAACACGTAACTTGATGGAGAACTTTGAGAATTGATCGCGATGTCTTCTGTCGTTAAAAACGATTATTGTAGGTATTCATTAATTATTCGCGTTTTGAACAAAATATGAAAACGCATTAAAAGTCGATAGGTTGCAGACAACGGCGCATTGGTTAATAGTCGTGGCCGAGACCGACATTAGGTGGTATAAACTCCAATAACCACCGCTGCTGCTGAGTATAAGGGTGGGTGTCGTGTTACTATAATTGATAGTAACTAGAAAGATAGAGGGCAGCACCTTGTTATAGACTCACTAGTTTATGATCACAATCGATTGTATAAACACTATGTTTTATAAGGTGATCAATGATGAAGCATGGTGTTTATGCAAAACTAGTTAGTGTATAAAAAGTTGTTCCCCTTTATCTTCCTAGATGTTGACGAAAAGTGATCATTGCATCTGCACTCAACAAATATATCTCATTTATCAAGCTGTATTCAGACGAATGTAGGATTCTGCGGTTGCAGGCTGCCGAGGTCCGCACGGTGTCGCACGGTGTTGCAGGGTGCCGCACGCCATTAACGCGAGACGTTATCACTGCGCTTCGGTAATAACCGACCGCGTCGAGGACCTCGCGTAATTGATATGGCGTTTGAGGGGCTTCAAAATCATTTTTGCGCTAACGGGATTGTCGACACAATGGAATCGAGTTTCTCGAAAATCTGCCTGCGTTTTTGATGTCAGTCATATGTTTGTAGTGAATCGTATACTTAAAGAACTAAGTAACGGGTGGGATTGATCAATGTCCACTGCATACACATAGTCGTCACAACAATAGCTAAACATGACATGTTACACTCTAATCAGGGAATAACCCCAGACTAGCGGTAGATTTCTTGTTCGCTTTTGTTGGATACGCAAAAAACTCCACATTCTATTCTTTTGTTTTGGATTATTCAGGGGACGATATACATAAAATATGAGGATATCCAGAACAGTCCCCGTAAAATCTGGTATTGAATGATGCAGATGCAGCACAGCCTGCATAAAATATACGGAAATATGATATAAAGCTGACACAAGCAGTGTATACAAAGACAGATACGTAGTACGTACGCATCTATGCGAAACAAGAACACGATTATAGGTAGTGGTGTTTCTGGGACAGTATGTTGGAAGGAAACCGGGACAGTATCATGGTACATACAGACAGTACCGGGACAGTATCATGGTACATACAGACAGTACCGGGACAGTATCATGGTACATACAGACAGCACCGGGACAGTATCATGGTACATACAGACAGTACCGGGACAGTATCATGGTACATACAGACAGTACCAAGACAGTATCATGGTACATACAGACAGTACCGGGACAGTATCATGGTGATTCTTTGAGTTTTGGTGCATATACCTTTAAGGACTCGTGAGCCACTAAATATTTGTAGGACTTCGGATGTCCCTTATTTCATTCGATATTTCTGATAATCTTCCTTCTTTTCACATTTCACCCAACGTACATTCTACCGCAATGTATATACATATATAACATGGATATTCTATATCCATTAATGGATGTTTTCGGGAAACCTTTTGTATTCATGCGGGTGTAATTTTGCGACTGTTTTAATTATTCACCAATGAGCGCGTGTCTGGTGGTTTTATACGACATGCGCGTGATTAGAGAACTACGGACCCGTTAGATATGAGGAGAGATAAGCTTAACGCTTTGGGCACCGGTGCATTATTGATGTAGCACACGGTGACTGGTGAGATGAAGACGATACTCGGTAAATAAGGTTCGCTAACCGTGACATGAACCGACTAGCACACGCCACATTTGGCACGCCTCCCCTTACCACTCGTGTGGTAATTGTCGTGGACCTATCACTGCATAATCACGCAACAGTTACACAGAACATGCAATTGGCAGAGAAATGAACAGAAAAATGAAAATTTCCCTCTGGTACGATCCAAACCCACGACCCACATGAAGGCGCTCGGGTTCTTCATGAACTCACGTGATTTTTACTGTGCATTTCTCGCCAGCTAATTTTATAGAACCATAACGGCTACATCTATTAATCTTACTAATCTATCCAACACAGTAAAAATCAGCCATTCATTTCATAGTCTTCTTAGAGATACCTGCGTAAAAGGCTGGCATGCTATACTGATGACCTACTCTACAGACACATCAGTGAGTTCTTGAGAAGGTGTTTAATACCTTAATGAACAGGAGACAGTCTATCCTCGCACCTCGGTTGATAGAGCATCAGGTCGGATATCTGGAGGATTCGGGTCCCCCAGAAGGAAGCATTTTCTGTGCACTTCTATATACTTATTTTTAGAATATTAATTGCAAATCAAGTAGTATCTCGGAGATGCGATACACTCTGCATTACGTATGATTATTGTAGTGTCAACCATGTAGAGTCACGTGTTTTTATACAGGGCGTGGAATCGCACCAACGTGTGTCAGTTATGGAGAGATTGCACAGTACATGCATGGTCTCAAATCGGCATTCTACGACGTCACTCAATTATCTTCATAGAAACAAGCTGCGCGTGTACCTTGTAGAGAAAGAACTACCCAGCTTATTTTGTGGACTACACTTGAGTGTTATAAATGCCAGCCTTTCCTTTGAACGATCGTCAGAGCTCTCTCATGGTGAATTCCATTTCATTCGTGTTTTGCAGTACTAAAACGCTTTATAATAATGTCCAAAAAATATAATACCACGGAATAGCCGGAATGAAATTATACGCTTCCTGTAACGTAAAAGGCTTGAGGTCGTGAACGATTTGTGACAACAATCCGTAGGGAAGTACTGTAGGCCGACAACTACCGAACCAAACTGTTACACCTTATGTGGTTCGAATGCGCAACCTTCAGATTACTGGTCACCACGAACAGAGTCTATAGTTATATAACATGCACATATTAATGCAAGAAAAAAATATACGCGTAGCTTAAGTGTATAGCTTCGTCTCGCATCAGGCACAAAACACGAGAGAAGAATAAAACAAAAAATCATAAAATCCGTTATGTTTCACATGAAGTGTATGTCATTATCTGAGATGCAAGTAGCAATGGATGTACGCCGGCTGATGAAATTGGGAGGGCGTTCCGCGATTTTGATTCTGCTCTCCGAGTAGTGTGGCAAGCAGCGACGATGAAATGGTTCGATGACCGCAGACAGCTGGTGGCAGCGAAGAAATAATCAGTCCAATAATATAACCGTGTTTGTGAAGAGTCAAAAACATAGAGACATTCATCAATTACTTTTCCTCATAACATCACAGTAGAGAGTACCTCGCCGAGGAGTTAAACGATGTACAACCACAAACGCACACCACAGAGGTAAACTATGGGAACGTTCAGTGGTAGACCGCCGGCCTCCCAACCAGAAGGTGGACGGTTCGAATCCGGGCAATGCCATTGTGCTTTTCCGTTGTATCTTATCCCGATTAGTCTGGTCAACTTAGCTATAATTAAGTACCGGTGATATTTATTTGTGGCAAGGCAAATTCGCATACAGTGAGGAAGTAAATTGGCGAGAGGCTTCCCGACGCCTGTTATAGAGCTGCCTCGCGAACCGTCATCTGCCAAGCTGCGCAAACGGCTTTAAAGTGCGGGATATAAATGCCCAATATATCTTTTTACTATTGCAGTCATCTGCCGTTCCCGTCGTCAATAAATAAACACGCAGTAGTAGCAGAGCGGGCTGGGTGATGTAAGCCGCATGCGTGATGTAAACCAAGAAGGTATTCAGACTGACGCAAAATTAATTCAATTTGAGTTTTTGATAGGTTGACATGTATTATCGTTACTCAATCTTGTCTACTGTATTTCCTCTCACATTTTTTATATGTCATTGCAGCTAGTCAGATATGCCTCGTGTATACTTGACACATCAGCACCCAATTAGAACAACATTTTCTGCAGACTTAATCGGGTTCTGCAATACTACATGGCTTTTCATGGATCCTCAGATGGACTTATTTGTCTTGGTAACATTCGCGCGCTGAAGCGTTTTTAGCGATAAGACCAAGTAACGGTAAAATTGTTTTTATCCGCGCAGAGACTATTTTTTATTCAAAGCCAATTTAGTAAGTGTTTTTCATAGTGGTGAATATAGGGCCATGAGATGAAACGAATTGGAACAATCATTTAAATAGTTGGACCCTGCATCAAACTCGTTGACGCGCGAATTATCACGAAATCGGTTATTTGTCACGAATGATCATTTTCTAAGTGGACCGTCTAAACTAACGTTTGCGGAAAGGTCGTCCATAGAAGTGTCGTCAGACGGCTAGTGCGTGCCTCGTTGTAACTTACACCACGCTCGCCATTGTGCGATGATTTTTTGCCATGTGAGCTATTGATATTCATGAAGGGTGCGAACAAGAGCCACGTTCTCGGCGGCTAATGTTGGCGGACCGTTATGGGCCATAAACGGTAATTTATGACGTCTCAGCTTGCCCGGTAGTTCCGTCTCGAGAGATCGCGCGTATCGCTCCGAACCGTGATTGCTAGTAACTGGCGAGCAACTCAAGCGCCGCGTTCGGTGATTACCTTGGTGTCCCCAACTAAAACATTTCCCGGAACGTTAAGAACAGCCATTACGATGTAACAGATATGAAGGTTTCTTTGCGAGCCATATTACAAAATTCAATATTAGGAAGGCTTTTTTTACAGTCGGAGGCAGTTCGTGACATCCTCCCGACCACACCAAAGAAAACGTCTGAGTTGAACGGTGTGCTGTATACATATAAGAAAATGGACAATGACAACATTACAGAAAACATATTAATATAACTACATAGTCTTCATCAAGTTTTGTGATACAGTTACCATAGGCAACGACACAGAGAGGCTGATATCCTAATGTGTAAATTATAAATACAACTTCAAGTTCAACTCGTTACTCGGTTAATATATATCTTCCGGAATGAACACTCGTTCGATAAGCGAATCCAACAATTGCTGCTGAAAAAAATGGGTATATTGAAAATGGGCGACAAGGTGTCCAGAGTAAGAAAAAATTCTGTTATCGTTTGTTTTACTTTATTATTTATCGGATTGCCGATACTCTTAAAATGAATGAAATGAAATTTATTTGTTTAAAGTGTACCTATTAGCAGAGCTGTCAAACACACTTTACATGAAACAATAGCCTAATGGTCTGAGACTATAATGTATTTACTAAAATTATAGAAAAGCCTTAACTTTAGCCTTAACGTTTATTTAAGTATAGTACATACTAGGCATATTTATAACTTCAAGGCTAATTAGTGACAGGAGCAGCGAATTATACATGATCTACTTTGAAACACTAGACTGTCCAAAGACGCCAAAACTGCGAGTCATAAGTTAGTAGCATCTTCTCAATTTTGTATTTCCGTATAATTACTGTCCAATGCGATTTTGTATATGCCAGACTGCGGGGGTCGGTACTGCTATCATGACGGGCATCTTAACCTGACGACCTGCCAATGCCGCTGCGAGTCGCGGCATATGGGCAATGAATGCACGACGTGTGAGTAATGTAAAGAAACGTCTGCATGAGAAATTACTTTTATGATCTGACAATCTTCATTATTTTGTACTGTAATAATACTTATAGTGCCGCACACTGTGAAAATTGTTGAACGCAACATTTGACCACTCGTTGACGATCCTTCACACTGTGCAACATAGTTTCGACTTATCAAATACAATTTGTAGGAATTACCAATCAACATGGCTGCTGTCAAGAGCGAGCGGTGATGACCTAGCATTATCGTTAACCTTTACTGTGTCAGTATAAGCCAATGGAAGGCAAGTCAGAATATTCTAATGTTGTCATTGGCTGAAGCTTCAAACAATCGTCGTAGCAAGTTAGGCTTTTCTCACACCCTCAATTTGTCAAACTCGCCATTTTAATTGCATCTTTGGGCCCATATTGCGAAAAATTTGTTTTTTCAAACAGTTACATTGGAAAGATCGCATATGTGAAAAGTGGCCATAAGTTCTAAAAAATATTAAAAACAAATTTTTGAGTAGCAGTCGAAGTTACTGGCCAAAAAAGCCGCATGGAACAAGTTTAACAACCTATGCGCCTTAACGCATTTTGGTGAATAAACGGATTGCTAATTCCAACTTTGACAATTCTAAATTCTGTCGGTGAAATAGCCTTGGGGTACAGACGTTGTTCCACATATTGTCGCCATAAAAAGCTTATTTTGAATAGGAAGTATATATTTAAACGTAATTTGAAAGCGGTGTGCGCGGAGCCTGACTCGGACTCGTGCTGGGGAGACTGGTCGCAGAATGACTGTCCCTTCTACCCAGCGGCTCAGCGCAACTGCCCTCACATGTGCGGCGTCTGCGACGGTATGTACAGCAGGGAAGTGAGCATTAGTTTTACCTCATAATGGTGAAGGCTCATAGATCTATACACCGTATGGTATTTAAAAGGCAGATAGATTCGTCATGTATAGAGGAATATTTTGGGCACATGATGATGTAAAATGTGGACGAATTTTTATCGATACATGGATATAAAACATAATGGTAATTGCGTAAGTATTATGCTATTATATATGCTATTATGTGATTGTCAGTGGAGATCCGTTTACTTTTTCTAAGAACCAACCAAATCGCCAATGGGTTTTAATGGCCAGTCTTCATCGGATAACGAAGCCAGGGAAGACATTTACATTACAGGTATGCCAAAGAACGATATGTACGTCAGCGGTCAACCCAAGAACGATATGTACGTCAGCGGTCAACCCAAGAACGATATGTACATCAGTGGTCAACCCAAGAACGATATGTACGTCAGTGGTCAACCCAAGAACGACATGTACGTCAGCCATGAACAGTCTAACTTCCTGGCTCATGACGACGGCCAACCAATGGCAACGCCGTCTCATGGCAACAGCACCGTGCGGTGTGCTGACGGCTCCAACAAAGCGCCCGATGGTATTAAAAATTAGCCTCTTTTCTGAGCCCTCTTTTCCGAATATATTCTTCTTATCCACAGCTACCTAAAGTCACCTGGTAGGCACGCATTTCATGATGTGTGTAGTCGCAATTCTGGTTCATTAACGATGGCTATCTAAAGAAGGCACCCCGAGACTCATTAACATACACTTGTAATGATTATGCGATGGTAATTAGGATAGCCAATGTGGTTCTATGAATAGCTGGAGAGAAATGCACAGGAAAAAACCTATACCCCTGATGGGACTCGAACCCACCAGCCCAGATAACTGAGCTACAGGGACGAGATTATTCCCGTTCATTTAGGTATTTAACAGTTTTTTTAGAACCATTGATGTTTAAAGTCCGTATATCATTGCCAGCGATATACACAGATATCTGTAGCTAGCATGACGATGGAGTATAAATTGATTGGCTGATTTTTGCGCTGTTCCCATATATATGCGATGGTAATTAGGATAGCCAATGTGGTTCTATAAATAACTGGAGAGAAATGCACAGGAAAAAGCTTGTAATGATTAAATTTTATATTTACGCGCCCGCTGTCTACCATATCAGATAACGAATCTGCCGTTGAAAAATAGAAATAACTGGCATGAACGAGAATACGAAGGATAATACGATATAGTGTTAAAACAAATCAATATTCAGAAGTAATTTTCTGCAATCCTATTTTAGTTATTTAATGTCACTACTAATATTTGTTGTTTTTTTGTTGCGTAACTCGCGAGTTATAAGCTTATCTGCGTTAACGCGAAAATTTCAGTGGTCTGCGCCGCCATGGGAATGCAGGGAAAGGACACGCCCGAATGCTTGACTCGAGGAGGCGCGTTCACGTGTAACCACTGTCCCATTCCGGCGGTGAAGTTTCTCCACTGCCCCGTCATGTGTGGAATCTGTGACTAGCAACAGACACCGGCACAACTAGCAACAGACACCGGCACAACTAGCAACAGACACCAACAGCAACACTCTAGCAGCAGACACCAACAGCAACACTCTAGCAGCAGACACCAACAGCAACACTCTAGCAACAGACACCAACAGCAACACTCTAGCAACAGACACCAACAGCAACACTCTAGCAACAGAGACCAACAGCAACACTCTAGCAGCAGACACCAACAGCAACACGCTAGCGACAGACACCAACAGCAACACGCTAGCGACAGACACCAACACTACGACCATCTAGCGCGAAACATTTGCGTTATAATTTACGGGAATACGTGGAAAACAATGCCATTTAATTAACTGAATTGTGATCGGAATATTACCTCTTTGCGTAACCTATCTTGTAAATAGAACCTTGATTTCCAAATGAAAAAAAACATCACGAAATTCCATTCTGATAACCCATCTCCCTCGATTCTTTAAAAATGGCCGACATGTCCAAAAATAAATACCCCCCCCCCCAAATTAGGGATTAATCAAAACGTTTAACGGCGTCCGTGCAGTCGGCACTCATTAATACCACAGAGAGCGTATTAATGCTGCATAATCCTCTAATTCGGTTCGGTGATAATTGATGATGATTGTTTATGATGATATGACAAGATAGTGGGTAGGGAAGCGCCGTACAGACTATCCAAACATCTTCTGAAACACAGCCACATTAGGGAGGAGAGCTAACAGAGGAACCTTGAAAGGGCTACCCAGATCCCCATGGGTAAACGGGTAGTTAACGTGCTTTTTGCCCAAAAAGCACGACCTGTAGTACTGGATACCGTATATACTCATTTATAAGGCGACTCACTTATAAGAAGACCCCCTGACTTTAGAAACACAAAAGTCAATTTTAGCGTTGACCCGTTTATAAGACGAAGCGAACTTTCATTCATAATACAGTTCTGGAAATGTAAATAATTCTAATTGCGACTGTCCCACGCATTGTCGTCTTCGTCGTTAGTAAATAAAAAGTGAAAAAGAAAACAATTTTATCAAGAATAAACTCAATAACAAAAACATAGGACATCAAAAGGGCGCAATCGACGATCTTTGACTGTACACACAGTAAAAACAAACACACGCTATCAAACCGCTATGTTATACGCAGACCTTTCTATCACGCGAAACGCTAGCTGGCGCCTGCGGACGACGATGTGGTTTGAAATAATTATAGTCTCACCTAGAAGACGACCCCCTCACTTTGGATCTAGGTTTTTGGTGAAAAAAGGTCGTCTTGTAAGTGAGTATATACGGTATATTGTGGATGGAACGTGGATGGTTGGAATTCCAATGATTTATCCATTATGCTACCTGCCTTAGTGTTGGGAGCTACATTCGGTACATTTATCCATACAATGCACTTTAAGAGTACATTCATCCATAAGATACACGGGTATGAGTGTGAACGTTATTGTAGTGTTCACAGAGACCAGTCTCCGTGCTGAAAGTCTTGTCGCAGTCTCTACATTTATGCAGTAGATTTGAGTGGTTTCGAGCCATATGCTTACGCAGACCTTGCGACTGGGAGAAAGTCTGATCGCACACGCGACACCGATAATCGTAAATCGCGGAGTGTGTCCGCTGGTGATTAAGCAAACCGGGTCGCGTGATGAAGGTGCGACCGCAATTATCGCACTGAAATGGCCGCGCCCCGGTATGTGACCGCTCGTGCGTGTGCAGCGCTTCCGCTTTCGAAAAACGCTTGTCGCATAAAGTACATGCGTGTGGACGCGCTCCTGTGTGCCTATTTTCATGGGCCTGTAACCCAGCGAGCTGCACAAATCGCTTGCCGCAAGTAGCGCAAACGTACGGTCTGATGTTACGATGAATCCTCATGTGTAGCTGGATACTAGCAACGTGTGAGAATGACTTCGGGCATAGCGTACATTTGTACGGTTTTTCGCCCGTGTGCGTCCGTACATGGCACTCCAAATAACTGGCGTAGGTGAAAGAATTTCCGCAGATATCACAAATGAAGGGCTTTTTCGTGGGGTGCGCATTACGCATGTGCGCCTTTAGCGTGCTTGGCAGGGTAAATGACTTTTTACATGTCTCGCAGTGATACGGCCGAATGCCCGTGTGTTTTGCGATATGGTTCAACAGCCCGACACGGCGAGTAAACTGTTTGCCACAATGTTCGCAACGGAATGCTTTATCATCGCTGTGTACCCTCTCATGTCTTCGGCAGTACCGCGGTGTACTGAACTTCTTTGAACATATATTGCATTGGTAAACTTTGGCGCCTTTATGCGCAGTCTTGTAATGTTCCGTGAGCCTCTTTAGGAATGGAAAGACCTCGCTACAAAATTGACAAGCATGTTTCCTTCGTAATATATCGCCTGATTTACGAATTGCAGTTTTTGTTTTCTTTCTAAGATGTTTATGTGTCTTAATGCTCTTATATTCGCGGACATCGGATTTAACTTCATCAGTTTCAGGGTCAACAGGCACTTCAAGGTAGTCGATGTTTTCTAGAGTAGCGTCCGAATCGTTCTGCTGCATAGATCATACAAAGAATGCTACAATAATTACTGACAAAGTACAAGAGCCTCAATATGGTCAGCTAACTATTTGAAAAAGAAGAATAAATAATGTCAAATGAAAGAAGCACTTAAATGCGTAAATATAAATGGAAACTTAAGAAAATCCACTATTGCGAAAAACAAAAGGCCAAAGGGGCTCAAGATGATCACCGGACCATTGGAAAAAATAAAAAAGAAAAATGAAATACAAAGAATATAACGGTCAGATAAAACAAGCACATGAGATGGTTGAAAAAAAAGTGGAAAAACTTCCAAAAAAATAACAACCAAAAACATACAAAAACTAAGAAAAAGGAAAACAGCTAATGGCCATATAGGCCTTCAGACACGCTCATAGCAATACAAGCATCCAAATCACTCAGTGGGGTGTGAAAAAGGTTAATAAGCCTACAAACACTCAAATATTGAAGAGGGTTGAAACAGGCCTCAAAACACTCATTCGGATATTAAAAACATGGACAAAACAGAGTTTAAAATACTAAATCACATATCAAAACAAAAGGCCCGATACCTGAAAACACTCTTATGAAATATTAAGCTTATTGAGAAAATCTTTTAAGTGACATTACAAACATTAGCAGAAATTACCTCCCTGGGGTCTGAGGACGACGATTGCTTAAGAAATCTAATAGAGACCAACCCAATGATATCTGCCAAATTGTAAAGCTTTGTGAGAATTGGTTCTTAAGAAAATTTTAAGATAAAAATGCAAAAATGCCCAACAATTACTTCCCCCTGGTCCATTGATGACATGCTAAACAAATCTGAGAGACCAACCCAAGGATAATATGTGCCCAATTGCAGGGCTCTGCGACAAGCAGTTCTTGAGAAGATTTTATTTAGTAAAAATACAAACATTGCCATAAATTACTTCTTCTTGGTCAAATGTGTTTAGCTTAGCTCCAGTTTTTCGATATTTTATATATGTTCTAGTTTTCGTAGGTTGATAATTTTTATACCAATATTTAGAGCTAGTTTTTCTGCTTATGATAAATTATAAATTGTATCTGTAGATTTCATACTTTGTAAGTTGCAGGTGTTTAAAGTTATGATTTACTAATATTCTGTTTTACCGCGCAGCCTGGTAATTAAGAGCTATTGTGTCAACTGCTTGTGGTCTTTTGTTCAGGTATTGTGCCTACCGCTTGTGGTCTTTTGTTCAGGAATTGCGTAAGCTTATAGTTGCTTTATTCTTGTATCATGTATTCTTTGTTGACCCGAATGTAACTTTTCTTCACATGTCTGATCCAGACCTTTCATCAATAACCGTGTATTGACTTTACAAATACACAGTCCAGCAGACACTGGGCTTACTGGGTAAGTAGTGTTATCAGTCTCTCACCTGTTATATTTATACTGTACTAAATTCTCTTTGAATTAAAATATCAATTAACTATACCTACACTGTATCAACCATCTAATTACTTCCCGACCCAACTTTTGTCGTAATACTTGTACTTCCACAGATCCTCATATCTATAGAACAAATTTTCTTGGGGACAATACTTCAGTTAAAGACTATTGTTAGTTGTACTAGATTACGGTGAGGCATTTCAGTATTATGTCAATTACATTGTGACTCTTAGCTATTCAACTTACGACAATTTTGGAAGTTATGCTCCAAGTCCTATATGGAATTACTCATGAAGAACACATAACCTTTATAAATCTCCTGCTTTTCACACTCGCAAAATTCCTTGTTTTTCTAACTATGGGTTTTACGACAAGTGCTGCTGTACCAATAAAATACTACCCCAACAATTACGTGAAATTACACCAAAATGTCGGCCAACGAAACTGTATATGAGGAGCTCGAGGTGGATCAAAAATGCTCAGACTGATTCCAACCATCATCACAGAACCCAGGCTATATAAACCCACCAGTCAATATGTTGCTCATCATGCTCAAGGAGTACGGAGGCATAATCTTATTACTGTCTGTATTAAGAAGGGCACGTGAAATCAAAATGCAAAAAAGCCTTTTGTAGAAAATGCCATGGCTTTGTCACTCCGCCGATAATTGCGACAAGCCCAACTCCTTTGCAACAGCCATCAAGAAAACCGGAAGAAACAGAACAGAGAACCAAACAGAAGGTGATAAAGCGAAACCTCTCCTCCCGGCTACCTCAGGCTCGCCTGCTTCGGCTGAGGGCTACCCGCCCTTACCAAGCAGTACAACCCCGAAACGGCCCGCACGACCTGTAAGAAATCGGCGAAAATCACTCGATGGAAAGACAATTGACACCGGAACGCTTTCTCACTCAGGAAGTACTCAAAACGATGTTTGTGATGACGGAGTAAGCAAGGCCGGCGACGAAAGACCTTCGCCTCGAGCCCCGTCAATTTCCTCTCCCCCGGAAAACGCCGTCCTCCCTCAAAGTGAAGACACCGTCGTCCATTCCCAGGACGAGCTGTCAGATACACGTATGGAATATGACCAGCTATCGGACTCTGAATTGTCTGATTACGAGAGGCCGCTCGTAATCTGCGATGAGTCTGACTTTGTGTATCCCCGAGCAAAAGCTCGGCAACTCTCAAATCAGGTCTCAAACGAAGAAACCACTGTAACGAACACCTTTAACGTCCTCACCGATACCGACACATGTATGTAACTATATTCGTTTACTAACGCAGAGACATACCGTGTTTAAGGACAACTTTCGTATACTTATTTTCTAGATACCTACACGAAGAATATAATGGATAAAAAACACCAAACTACACAACTAAAAATCTATTCATTAAATGTGAAAGGTTTCTTAGATAAGAAAAAGAGAGATAAAGTTTTCAATGTATGCCGCATTCAAAAAGTCGACATCATCTTTCTGCAGGAAACTCATGTAGCAGATATAAAAATTGAGGAAAGGATCAAACATGAATGGGGTGGTCCAGCGTATTTTAACTACGGATCAAACTTTTCACGCGGAGT
>WURV02162541.1:0-15429 GCA_011762755.2 Epimenia babai | reverse complement strand
GGTCCACCTTCTGAATCACCTGGTTGGCGCCGAGGGACTGCTGGCTCTTGAGGTCGCCGGTGAGACGCTGCTGGCCAAAGCCCGGCCGAGAAGTCCACGAGAAGCCCGCTTGGAAACGATCGGTGGGCGTATAGTAGAGGCCAGCGCCGATGCCGAAGTCGCTGCCGCTTACGTCGAGCAGGGAGCGACCTTCTACGTTGGAACCAGTAGAAGCTGGGGTCGACACGTCGTTGGTTTCGTCGTCGCCCGCGGCATTCTTTGCGCGCACCGTCCGCACCGTATGCATGATGTAGCTGGCGTTCACGCCGATGCTAAGGGAGTCGCCCAGGTTCGCCGACACCGCCACGGTGTTGTAGAGGCTGAACAAGATGCCGGAGATATTATGCCAGCGCTGGGGGCCATCCACCGCACCGGGGGAGCGCACCGCGCCCTGAAAGGCATCGTTTTTGGACCAGCGGGACTGGCCGCCAAAGGGGACATATGCGGCGTAACCCACGCCCAAGAAGTCCGTGCCCAGGTCGCTCGTGACGCCGAGGAAGGGCAAGGCGAGGATGTTGTCCAGCTTGGCCTCGCCCGTATTGGACTCCCGGTACCCGGGCGCTTCGGCATTGCTGCGCTGGTTACCCAGCGGCGCCTTGGGCGAGAGGGCGTCTTCCGTCCGGGTGTAACGCATTTGCCGGTAGATGAGGCCCACTTCGGCGGCAATCTTCGTGCCCTTCACGCGGGAAATCGCGGCGGGGTTGAAGTAGATGGAGAAGGGATTTGCGGCGGCCGGATGGCCGAGGTCGGCGCCGTAACGAGCCGCCATGAACCCGCTGGCCTGGGCCTTCGTTGCGGTGGCTGTCAGTGCGAGCAGGGCCGCACATCCGGCCAGTTTGCCAAGTTTCTTCACGTTCACGAGGGATTTCCCGTTCGATAGGTTGAAGCGGAGCGAAATCGCGGATACCTAATGTTCCATGAGCTTTGGCTGCACCAAACACCTTTCTGCCGCGCGCCGCATTCTTTTTTTCTCTGCCCTAGGGGCGGGGTGGGCGCTTTCGTCTATGGCATGCGCCGACCCCGAAGGCGAATATAACGAGTTCGTCGATCGGGTTGGCGCCGCTAGGGACGCCGAACCGGGCGCTTCGGGGGCGGGCGGTACTGCGGGATCCGGCGGCTCAAGCGGTTCTGCGGGCAGCGCCGGAACCGCAGGCAGCGCAGGCACCAGCGGGGGCTCTGGCGGCACCGACATCAGCGGTACCTTCTGGGTGGTGTGCAAAACAAAGGACCTCTCCTCCTCACCTAGCCAGGTATTGCGCTTCTTTGCTACCAACTCCTTCACTGACAATGGCGACGGCACCTATACCGGATCCATCTCTATGGCTCCGACGCTTGCAGCGGCTTCCACCGTTGGGGAAACCCGTCCTCCAGCGGAGCACCTGAAGTCTGAAGGCATCACCATCGGAACTGACGGTAAGTTCAAAGCTCCCTATGGCGCAGTAACCGTGGACGGCAGCGCCAACGCCATCTCCGGCAGCCAAGTCAAGCTCACCGCCGTCTTCGACGGCCACGTGGAGAGTGCGGATCGCTTTTGCATGGAGCTTTCTGGTGACTTGACCGAGCCCTTCCAGCTCTCCTTCGCGGGCGGCGGCGATATCTGTATCGCTACCCGTGCCGACGCAAGCGATTCTGCCACGTTCCCCGCGCTCAGCACCTATGTGTGCCCCGGCGTGCAGTTAGGATTCGGTCCTTTCGACGGCGCGGCCCTAGGCTGGCGCAGCCATCGACCCCGTGTGATGCCACGCGGGGTTTCGCTATTTGGGCGACCCCATGGGCTATGCCTTCAGCCCCTGGCCGCGGTGGGCGAACAGGCCTTCCACTTACTAGAAGCGTCCCGTCTGCGCGTTGGAAGGAAGAGCGCTCGCCCCATCTGCATACGTTAAACTTTCTTACGATTCGTCGGGGTATCCGCAGCTTCTGCCATAATTGAGATGGGTATAGGCACTCGGGGCCGCTTCTCACTCCGGCGTTACTTATTCGAATAAGCCCGAGCCATCAATCCCACGGAACGTGTTGTGAATCGGCCACTTCCATGGGGGCGTTGTCCGCATTTAATTTCCCCACAACGGCAAGCTCCAAATCGTAGCCGGTGCAAACGGGCTTACGAATACCAACTCGCAGACCATCATAACCATGAGAGGCCGCAGTTAAGCCGAGAAGGCTCATCCTCGCGGTTTTCCGGAGATTTTCACCATGAACCAACCCTCATCGCTGGCAACGTTTTTGCTCACAAGCCTCCTGCTGGGAGCCTGCGGCGGCAAGGTCACGACGGAAGACTATGGGGCTGTGGGGCCCGCGGCAGGTGCCTCGGGCTCGGTCGCTGCGGGGGGTCAATCGGGAGGGACGGGTGCTGGCGCAGGGACCGCTGCTGCTGCCGGTGGAAACGCCTGCTGCAGGTGCAGGCGGAGGGGTTGCTGGCGGCGCTGGCTCGGCGGGCACTGGCGGTTCAACCAAAACAGGTATGGCGATTCGTGGCCAAGAATGGGTTTCAGAAACTACCCGGCGGTGGTGCCACCGGAACCATCACCCTCTCCCCGATCTTGGCGGACGCCCAGACCTTGGCGGATACCCGACCGCCCGATGAGAACATCGTGAGCAACGTCGCCACCATTACCCCCGAGCGGCGCATCAACCTGGGCTTGGGCGATGTGGAACTCCACGCCGCAGCGAACGCTATCTCTGGTAGCAATATTACCCTCCAACTTGGGGCCCGAGGCTATGTGGAAAGCGCTGATCGCTTCTGCCTGGAGCTTTCGGGGCAGTGGAAGCAGCCTTTCAGCCTAGCTCTCAATGACCCTGGGGATCTTTGCGTGGCCACCCGCGCCCAACTTAGCGACGAGGCAACGTTTCCGGAACTTGTCAGCTATACTTGCCCCTGGCTTGCTCCAGGCGGACCTTAAACGAAAAACCCGCTAGCACGTTAGGTACAAGCGGGTTTTCGAAGTTACCAGTTAAGCCGGTAGCTATCTCAGTAGCGGTACCATTCGGGCTTGTAGGGACCGGCTTGCTCGATGCCCAGGTACTTGGCCTGGTCGTCGGAGAGCTTGCTGAGCTTCACGTTCAGCTTCTTGAGGTGCAGACGGGCAACCTTCTCGTCGAGGAACTTGGGCAGCACGTGCACGTCGGTCTTGTACTCACCGGACTTCTTCCAGAGCTCAATCTGGGCCAAGGTTTGGTTGGTGAAGGAGGCGCTCATCACGAAGCTGGGGTGGCCGGTGGCGCAGCCCAAGTTCACGAGGCGGCCTTCGGCGAGCAGGGTGATGCGCTTGCCGTCGGGGAAGACGAACTGGTCAACCTGGGGCTTGATGTTGACCTTCTCGATCTCAGGGTTGTCGTTGAGCCAAGCGGTCTCGATCTCGCAGTCGAAGTGGCCGATGTTGCACACGATGGCCTCGTCCTTCATGGCCTTCATATGCTCGGAGGTGATGATGTCCTTGCAGCCGGTGGCGGTCACGAAGATATCGCCCACCTTGGCGGCCTCTTCCATGGTGACCACTTCGTAGCCCTCCATGGCGGCCTGCAGCGCGCAGATGGGGTCAATCTCGGTGATGAGCACGCGAGCGCAGAGGCTACGTAGGGAGGCGGCGGAGCCCTTGCCCACATCGCCGAAGCCGGCCACAACGCCCACCTTGCCAGCAACCATCACGTCGGTGGCGCGCTTGATACCGTCCATCAAGGACTCGCGGCAGCCGTAGAGGTTGTCGAACTTGGACTTGGTCACCGAGTCATTCACGTTGATGCAGGGGACCTTCAAGGTGCCAGCCTTGGCCATCTTGTAGAGGGAGTGAACGCCGGTGGTGGTCTCTTCGGAGATGCCGCGGATGGGGTCATCACCCTCGAAGAGGTAGTTGTACTTGTCGGTGTGCACGAGGGCGGTGAGGTCGCCGCCGTCGTCGAGGATCATGTTGGGGCCCTTGCCACCTTCAAAGGCGGTGAGCTGCTGATGCAGGCACCAGTCGTACTCTTCGTCGGTCTCGCCCTTCCAAGCGAACACGGGCACGCCAGTGGCGGCGATAGCGGCAGCGGCGTGGTCCTGGGTTGAGAAGATGTTGCAGCTGGTCCAGGTAACCTCGGCGCCCAGAGCGGTGAGGGTCTCAATCAACACAGCGGTCTGAATGGTCATGTGCAGGCAGCCAGCGACGCGGGCACCCTTGAGGGGCTTGGACTCGCCAAACTCTTCCCGCAGCGCCATCAGGCCGGGCATCTCTTTTTCAGCGATGTTGATCTCTTTGCGGCCAAAATCGGCCAGGCTCATGTCGGCAACTTTGTAGTTTTGCTTGTCAGTGCTCATGCTGTGCTCCTAATGCGTTGATAATCAAGTGAAATCTAGTTGGAAAGGGCCTCCGAAGAGGGGCATTCCAGGGAGTTTTCGGTGGCGCTGGGCCAGGTGCTTTGGGGGGCGCATTCACTGCGTCGACCACTGGCTACGAAGAGTTCCAGGGGCTTGGGAGAGCCTTTGCGGCTCACCTCTACTTGGCTCACGACGCGGTAGGACGTTACTTCCAACCCGGCCTTCTCCAAGAGGCGCTCCAGTTCGGTCTTCTCAAAGCCAAGCCAGATATCCGCTTGCTCTTCCTTGAGCCACTCATGACCGTGGCTCACCAAATCCGCCACCACCAGGGAGCCACCGGGCTTGAGGATGCGGCCCATCTCCCGCAGCGCTTCCACCGGGCGCGGGGCGTGATGAAGCACCAAGGTGGCGAAGGCGGCGTCGACGCTTTCACTCTCAATGGGCAGCTGGCTTAGCTCCCCTTGGCGAAAGCTAACCCCGTCGAGGCCCAGGCGCTTTGCCTTGGCGGAGGCCCGGGCGAGCATTTCGGGCGCCACGTCCACCGCAATAATCTCTTCGGCGATGGCCGCCAGGTGCTCCAACATGCCACCGGTGCCCGTGCCAATATCCGCCACCACAAGCTTGGTGGGTAGCAAGGGAACCAAGCAGGCCAAGCCCGCATGGGCGGCAAAGAGTTGCTTGCGCAGGCCATCCCAATCGTCCGCTTGGGCGAAAAAAGCTCGGGACTTCTCCCGCCGCCGCGCCAAGACCTTTTCGATCCGCGGAGCAAGGCGCCGGTCCTTGGCGAACTGAATCAATGGCTGGGCCAAAGGTCCGTCCAGCAAGGCATCATCGCCCGCCAAGCGGTAGAAGCTTGCCGTGCCCTGCTTGCGTCCTACCACCAGCCCAGCATCCCGCAGAGCGGCCAGGTGACGGGACACACTCGTTTGCCCCGCGGAAATCACTTCTGCCAGCTCCCCAACCGAAAGCTCATCCTCCAGCAAGGCTGCCAAGAGCAGCATGCGGGTCTCGTCTGCGAGAGCTTTGAATCGGTCGAGCCAGAGGTGCATAGGTCGGTTTCAGAGGGGCCAGAGGTGAAGTGAATATGCTGTCAGGCGCATATATGCATCAAAGCGATGGTCTATGCAAGCTTCTGCATGAATGCATGAAGATTATTTTCCCCCGCGCCCCGTTTGGGATAGCGACGGAGGCTCAAAAGCTTCTGCCTGGTGCCATCAGAGGGTAGGCCTGCCCCTGGCATCGGCTCGCGATCCATGGCACATCTGTGTCACGGGCCACCAAAAGAAGGGTTTATGCACAGCATCGGCGAGTACCTCCAAGGCATCGCATTCATCGGTTTTTTGATGATTATTCACGAGTCGGGTCACTACTTCGTGGCCCGGGCCTTCGGCATGCGGGTGCTCAAGTTCAGCCTCGGCATTGGCCCCGCTCTGTGGAAAATCAAACCCAAAGGCAGCGATACGGTCTTTCAAATCGCGCCCATCCCCTTCTTCGCCTTCGTGCAGATCGACGGGATGAACCCTCTGGACGAAATCGACCCGGAGGATAAGGGCAGCTACGCAAACGCCAGCACCTTTGCTCGGATTTGCACCATCTTCGCAGGACCGCTGGCCAACTTCGTGCTCGCGGCGCTGCTCTTCTTTACCGTTGGGATTTCCATTGGAAAGCCTTTGCCGCGCAAACCGGTGTTGAACCCAATGAAGGGCAAGCCGGCGATGGTGGCGGGCGTAAAGAAGGGTGATGTTGCCGTTGCTGTGGCGGGCACCCGGGTGAAAGGCGTGGACCACTTCATCAAACTCACGGGCGCTCGTGGGGATAAAGCCACGGAGTTTATCGTCTTGCGGGGCGAAAAAGAGGTGAAGCTCACCATCAAGCCGGAGCTTGCCAAAGACTCTTCCCGGGGCCTGATTGGGGTGATTGTCGGGCAACAACAAAAGCCCGATCGTCAGCGGCTCTCCTTTGGCCAAGCGCTGAAGTATGGCGCTGTGGAGCCCGCCAGGGTTGTGCATGCGGTGCTGCTGGGTATCGGCAAAACGCTGAAAACGTTGGTAACTGGAAGGGGCAAGGTGCGGCTTGGCGGTCCGGCGCTTATCGTGAAGGAAAGTGCCCGCCGGGCCCGCTTGGGCTTCTTTGAGTTGGCCGAGTTTATGGCCTTTCTGTCCGCAAACTTGGCGGCGATGAATATGCTGCCGGTGCCTGCCCTCGATGGGGGACGCTTGCTCTTCCTCGGCTACGAGGTTGTATCCCGCAAGCGGGTCAACGCCATGGCCGAAGCGCAGATCCACCTGGTGGGCTTTCTGATGTTGCTCGGGCTGATGATCTTCGTCACCTGGAACGACCTCTTCGGGGGTAAGTAGGCCCCAGGTCGGCCCCCTTTTGCCATGGGATCCCTTGAGGTTACGCTGGAGGGCAGGGGCCTTCACCACGGCGAGCAATGCGTGGTTCGATTGCGGCGCCGTAGTGGTCCCTTCGCCCTGGCGACCCCGGCTGGGGAGGTCCCCTGGTTTCAATGGCGCACCCTGCGGACGGATCATGGCGTGACCATTTCTGCGGGCCAGAAGCAGGTGGATCTGGTGGAGCATCTGCTCGCCGCCATCGGCGCGGGTGGGTTTTACCAGGGCCTTTGCCTGCACGTGCAAGGGCCCGAGCTACCCCTATTGGATGGCGGCAGCTTGCAGTGGAGTGAGGCTCTTTCCCGCCTTGGTATTCCCCAGGGTCGCGGCTTCTGGCAGATAGCGGAGCCCTTCGAAGTCACGCTCGGACACAGCCACTACCGCTTTGAGCCGGCGGAGAACCTTTGCTTGCAAGCGGAGGTGGAATTTGGGCACCCTTCCATCGGCAAGCAGGCCGCTCAATGGCAGGGAGGCTGGCGAGATTTTGCCCAGCGCATTGCCCCGGCCCGCACCTTTGGCTTTATGCAGGATGTGGAGGCGCTGCGGGCGGCGGGGCGTGCGCAGTGGGTGGACCCAGCGAAGGTGGTGGTATTCGCCTCTGCAGGCCCGCTTGGAGCCTGTGGGCACGTGCCCAAGGACGAGCCGGCCCGGCATAAACTACTGGACATGATTGGCGATGTGGCCTTCTTCGGCTCCCTTGCATCGGGCTGTCTGACGGCAAAGCGGCCAGGGCATGGTGCAACCCATCACGCGCTGGCCCGGGCCATCGAGGCTGGCGCGCTGCGCTGGGTGGGGCCTTCGTTTTCAACCTGGCCTGGGGGCCTGCGTTTTCAACCTGACCTTGGCGCTGAGGCTTCATGAAAGGCCGCTCCCTTGGCGCGCTGGCGCTGGTGTTTCTGGGGCTCGCCTTGCCTGCTTCCGCTTCCGCAACGCCGCGCCTCTTCGATCCGGACCATCCCTACTTCGTCCCCGATGCGCCAGCTCCTCCCAGCATCCCCGATTTGACCCATCGTGGTCTCTGGCTCGGGCTCGAATCCACGGGCGCAAGCGTGAAACCCCAGGACGTAGACGGGATCTCTCCGCCGCGCTCCTTCGCATTCCTGGGGCGGCTGGAAGCGGAATACACCCTTTCCCGGCGGCGCTGGTACTTGGGCATAGCCGAGGAATTTGCCTACGGTCGCCCGCCAACCAGTGATGACGGCCATTTCCTTTACGGTAACCCCGAGCTGTGGATCCGGGCGGTGTGGGCATCCCCAACAGGCTTGGCCTATGGCGGCGGCTTGGCCTTCGTGGCGCCCCTTTTTCGGCAAGATCCCGATTCCCCCCAAGCGGCGGCAGCGCAAGCCGTGCGGGTGGTGCGCCCCTGGCAGTTCGCCAGCTTTGCGGAAAATACCTTTACGGTTCGCCCTTATTTGGATGCGCGCGTTGTGGATGGGCCGGTCATTTTTCAGTTTCGCCAAGGCTTCGAGTTTCAGGGCATTGTAGCTGAAGCGGCCATTCCTCAAACAAGCCTGGTAAGCCGCACGACGGCGTATGTGGGGTATCACCCATTCCAACTCTTGGGCGCGGGGGTGGAGCTCTGGGAAGTTTATTTCGTAAGTGCACCTGACGTTGAGGACGACAGCCGAGCGGTTTTCGCAATCTCCCCCAGTGTGCGGATGATGACCCGCCACTTTCAGCCCTCGCTATCGGCAATCTTTCCGTACGAGACGCCGCTCTTTGATCAGGCGAAGTCCTATTGGGGCATGCGCCTAACCCTGAACTTCATTCTTGAAACAGGCGAAGACCCCTTCTGACAGGGGCCTGCCCTCCATCGCGCGCAGCCGGCCATACTTCTACGGGGGCTGCTGATGGCCCGCTAGCCCTGGCTATCCCTTGTCGGCGCCGCTGGGCAGGAGCCCGCCCAAGAGTACGCCTCGTTCACCAAGCTTGGCCAAAAGGGCGGCAGTGCCCTGCAAGAGGGCATCACTCACCGGCTCACCCACCTCCGCCGCTCCCTCAACGATGGCCTGTTGCACCGGTTGTTTCGCTTCAATCATACGGGTCAGAATCGCCGCAGCAGCTGGGGTGAGATCCATATAACTTAGCTTGTGATCGGCGGTGCGGGTGGCCAGCAGCCACACGTCCCGCTTGGGCGGCACGGTGCGATCTTCCTCTTCGGCGGGTAGCTCGTGAATGGCGTATTGGTAGCGCATGACCCGGGTAAACTCCGTAAACACCGCGGGGTGCTCAAGGGCAAGCTCCCCCGTTGGTTGGGGCGAGTCGGCTGCGGGTGCGGCGCCCACTTCCATTGCCACCAGCTCATGCCGCGCGAGGTCTAGCAGGTAAGGCGCGATATCCTTCTTTTGGGGCCAGCGGCTCTCGGCCCAGCGAATAAACTCCGAAGGTACGTCCCGCACGTAGGGGGAGGTAGGGCCGGTACTGGCATAAAAGGCGGCGGCCTCTCGCCAAAAGAGTTTACCCATACGGGCCACGGTGCGGGGCAAAAGGTCTTCCATGACGCCATCGAGGGAACCCCGGACGAGGGTGCGGTATACGGATACCCGTTTTCCCTTTAGCTCATTGGGCAGCGTGCGGCCGAGGCAGGCGTTTTGGTAATAGGCCTGCAGTTCCTTTAGCTTCATGCCGAGCGCTCCTCGTAGACTTGGAGCGCCTTATCGTAGCGGGCTTGTAGCTGCTTTACCTCCGCGATGAGTTCGGCATAGGGGGGGACGTTGTTATCCCGCTCGAGCAGCACTGGCAGGGGGCCTGCTCGCTCGATAACCCAGGCCATCAGCTCGTAGACTGGGTCGGGCACCGCATTGCCGTGGGTGTCGATAATCAGGCCCTCGTCTTCCCAATAGGAATGACCGGCCACGTGCATCTGCACCACACGCTCCAGGGGCATCTTCGCCAAAAACTCATATGGGTCGAAGCCGTGGTTCTGGGAGTTTACGTAGACGTTATTGACGTCCAACAGCAGTTTGCAATCGGCTTGGTCAAGGATCTCGTTGATGAAGTCGGTTTCCTTCATTTCCGACTTACCCATCTCTGCGTACCAGGAAACGTTTTCCACGCCGAGGGGCACATCCAAGCGGCTCTGGGCATCCTTTATGCGCTTTACGCAATGGCTCACAGCTTCTTGATTGAGAGGCAGGGGCAGTAGCTCGTGGAAAATGGTTCCGGGCGTACCGCTCCAACAGAGGTGGTCCGTATGCCACCGGGCGCCGACTTTCTCGAGAAAGCGACGTAGCTCTGCAAAGTACTCATCCGAAAATGCGTTGGTGCCGCCCAGGGACATCATCAACCCGTGGGTGCTCACGGGATAGCGGGAGCCCAAGCGCTCAAACGCCGCGGGGATATAACCTCCGCGGCGCATGTAGTTTTCGGGTGAGACCTCAATGAAGGGCAGTTCCAGCTCGGTATCCTCAAGAAACTCGTCGAGGAAGTCCCAGCGCAGGCCCAGCCCTACTCCATGAAAAGGGCTCACGATGTGGAAGGCAGCCTAAGCCGCAGGTGCCTGCACCGCAAGCGCCAGCGCCGGAGCCCTTCTTCTTGGGGGCAGCGGCATGCTTCTTCTTGGGGGCAGCCTTCTTGACCGGGGCGGGCTTGGGGGTGGCAGCAGCCTTCTTGGCGTCGCCGCAGGAGCCGCCGCCCTTCTTGTCGGCGCCGCAGGAGCCGCCGCCCTTCTTGTCGGCACCGCAGGAGCCGCCGCCCTTCTTGTCAGCGCCGCAGGAGCCGTCGGCCTTGGGGGCGTCGGCAGCGGGGGTGTCCTTGGCGTCCACGGGGCTATCAGCAGCGGGGGTGCTGCCGCCGCAAGCGGAGATCATTGCGCTGGTGCCGAGGGCTGCGAGGGTGGTGACGATAGCTTTGTAGTTCAACTGGGCCATGATGGTTGCTCCTTAAGGCGGAAGTGGCTTCCGGTTGCGTCAATCGACGTCGGGAAAGCCGGGCATTTCCTGTGGTGGTTTGCGGTGCGTTGGCTCGTGGTTGTCCAACGCCTCCGCCTGTTTGATGTTTCAGGTGGGTTCGGTCGGGCTGGATGGCGCCCTTCGTTCCCCGTGAATCGAGATACTAGCGATGGGCAGCATGCCCGTTGTGTTGCTCCCTACGAGGCACCTTTGGGAAGGGTTTCACCCTACTTTCAGAGAATGCACTCAGCAGCGCTTCAGAACCGGGTAGGGCGCAGCCTTTCCTGGGCTCCTCCGCGGGCCATCTCCATAATTGCCACACCTGGCTTGGCGCGAAAACAACCTTTTGCCTTTGAATTGCCTCTCGATGGCCCCGTTCGGCGCGCCAGAGCACAAAAGGCCGCCGCCCCAGCTTCGGCGGCTCGTTCGTCCTGGGTCAGCAGTTCAAACGGGCGCCGGCTGGGGCGTAGACTTGAAGCTCAAGCGGGTCGTGGGCCCGTTCGCCAGCGCGGGGCTAACTTCTTGGGTGCAGGTGCCTTCTTCTTGACGGGCGCTTTCTTCTTCTTGTCGTCGCCCTTCTTCTTCTCTTCGGCCTTCTTCTTGGCAGCGGCAGCATCTTGGAATTTCTCCACTTTTGCTACAGCCCAATCCATGGCCCAGGAGGAAGCGGTAAAGCCTTGCTTGTTGCCTTCAAGCATCAAGTAGCGGCTCTTGCCTTTTGCGGTTTTACCCACGCTGATCTTGTGGACCTTTTCGCCCACCTTGATGCTCACTACGGAGGTGGGTTCCTCAAGGCCCATATCCTTTGCGGACTTGCCGTCGGGGAAGTCGTCGGCGGATAGGGACTTATAGGAGCGCAGCATTTCGTCCACTTTCTTGCTGCTAAAGTCCTTGATGGCCTTGCCCTTCTTTTCCAGCTTGCCCTTCTTGCCCATGGGCCGAAGGCTGCTCGTCCAGCTGTCGCCGTCTTTCGTGAAGGTAAAGAGACCCGACTCATTCTTGATGGAAACCAGGCTCGCCTTCTTGTCGTCAAACTTCAAGATGGTGGAGTCCCGCCAGTCCTTGATGGCCCGGGTGTACAGGTAGGAGGAATAGCCCTTAACCGCAAAGACGCCGGTTTTGCCCTCGATGCGGGCCATCTGGCCGCGGCCACCGGACTTGCCAAGGAAGATATCCAAGGCCTTGTCGCCGCCTTTGAAGATCTGCACGTGCACCGCTTGGGCGTCGTCCAGCTTGTATTCCTTGAAGGAGGTGTTGGTCTTTTCAACCTGCTCCTTGACCTTCAGGTCTTTGAAATTGCTTAGCAAAGACTTGATGTAGCGCTCGTTGGCGGCATAGCTGACAGGCTTGGTGAGCTGCCACTTATCGCCCTTCTTTTCGAGCACCACGTCGCTCTTGTTGGCATTCTTGATGGCGATCTTCGTGACCTTCTTGGTGTCCGCCTCGGGAATGGCAAGTTTGGGCAAGTCCGCAGAGCTGGCGGTATAGGTTATCCGCGCTTGTTCTTTGCGCGCCTTTTCCTGGCTCATGTAGACGCCGCCGCCTAGCAGCACCAAGGCGCCGAGGCCGATGTAGATCTTGTTGGTGGTGGAAAGAGCCATTGCTCAATCTCCTAACATCAAATGGGAAAAAGCAAGGGCCCGAACCGTCTCGCTCGGGCCCCGGGTTTATCGGTTCATCACAAGGTGGCAACCTGGCGCTTACGCATCTGCCAATACGCAATGCCGAAGGCGGCAAACATGGCAGGGCTGATGAGCATCAGAATCCACTCGATCTTGGTTTGAATGGCCTTGCGGGCCTGGCGATACTCCTGGTCCTTCGCCTTGATGGTGGCGTCGGTGTCAGCGGCGGTCAGCTTGGGGCGGGCCACCTTGGAGTAGGTAAGGCTAGGCTCGCCGAGCAGCTTGGCAGCGGTGGCCAGAAGCTCGGTGTCGCCGGTGAGCCAATCGAGGGTGTTCTTGAATGCCAACACGGTGGCCTGTAGGTAGGCGCGCAGGTAAGGGCCAGCGAGCATTTGCAGCTTCTGGTCGCCGCCTACGGGAGGCATCATCATGCCCATCTTGCCGCCCATGGCCTTGCCATTGCCCGCACGGGCAAAGGGGTTGGCCAGGAACTGGCTGGAGGCCACCACGAATACGCGGCTCGGGGCAGAAGCTTCGGCGGGGACTTCAACGTCCTCAGCCTTGCCGGCGCCCATGGCGCTCTTGAGCTTGCCTTCCACGGCCACGGCGATTGCCTTGGTGCCGAGGGGGGGCTTGGGCTTCCACTCTTCGCTGGGCTTGACGTCGCTGACCTCGGTCTGGGACCAGGCCGTCTCGCTCGTGCGAGCCACCACGCGGAACTTGGCGGTGGGCTGCTTTTCCTTCTTGAGCTCCAAAGAGGAGGGGAAGGGGAAGGCCAGCTCTTGTAGGCGGAAGAACGCGGGGAAGCCGGTGTCGAGGGTCTGCTCTTCAGGCTTGCTGCCCGGTAGCGTTTGCACGTGGGCAACGGCATGCCAACGGAACCACTGAGCGGAGCCCAACTGGCTCATCACGGGGATCTTGGCGTGGCGGGCCCAGTCAAAGACCGCGTCCTTCTTCATCTCCACGCCGTAGCCCGTAAGCAGCTTTTCCAAGCCGTGGGTGCTGAGGGTGGTGGACATGGTGGCGTCGCTGGCCTTGAGGTTTACCGCGGAGGCAAACACAACCAAGCCCTTGTTGCCACGCATCATGAACTTATCGATTTGCCGCAGCTCTTTGGCGTTAAAGTCCTTGCCGGGCTGGGTAATAATCAGGCCGTCGAGGCTTTCGTCGATGGTGGTAGCGCCGTCCTTCAGGTCCACGTTTTCAAACTTGTAATAAGGAAACGCTTGCTGAATCACGCTCTGCATGGAGGGGCCGCCGCGGCCTTGGCTGGGCGTGAGGTTGGTGTCGGTGAGCTTGATTTCGTCTTTGCCGGAAATCACACCGATTTTGCGGAAGTTATCGTCGCCCTTGTCACGGACTTCGCGGATCTTATTGGAAATCCAGAACTCCAAGCCTTCGGATTGCTCCGGGGAGAGGATCGGAATCACTTCCTGTTGGTCGCCATAGAGGAAGACCAAGCCCATGTAGCCTTGAGCAATCTTGGCGGTGTCTTCGCCCTTTTCGGAGCCTTCACCGAAAGCCGCCTCACGCAGCTTATACTCTTTGGCTTGCTCCTTTTCCGCTTCCGTCTTGGCGATATGCTTTTCGTAAACGAACTTGCCTTTGCTGGCCCGCTCGTACTCGCGCATAAGGTCGTCCAAGTCCGCCACAAAGGCGTCGAGCTTGGCCAGACCGGTGGTCACGTATGCCTTGACCGTAATCTGCTTCTTCAAGCCCGCCACAAGGCGGCCGGAGCCCTTGGAAAGGGTATAGCGCTCGTTCTTGGTTGTATCCATGCGGGCGTGCATGCCCGGCTGGGTGGATAGGACGTTGGCCAAAATGGCCACCAAGGCCACAACAACCAGATAAACGCCTGATTCTGTAGCTGCTTTTGTTTTTTTCTGCATTGTCTTATGCTCTCTGAATCACATCTGGTTATCGCTAATGCGTAGCGACGCGCCTCAAGAGAGCGGAAAGCCGCCATCAGAGCAAAGATGGTTACGGAAAGGAAATAGATCACCGAACGGGAATCAATCAGGCCCCGGGCAAACATCTCCATGTGGTGCTGAAAGCTGAAGAATTTGATGATGTTGCCGGTCTTCGCGCTGCTCAGCAAAGAGCCCATGCCATTCAGCAGAGATAGGCTGACGAGCACCAAGAAGGTAATGAAGAAGGCAATCACCTGGCTACGGGTGGTGGAGGAAACCAAAAGGCCCACAGCCACGGCGCTAGCAGCCAAGAGGAAGAGTCCGAGGTAGCCGGTGGCCACGGGGCCCCAGTCGAGCACGCCCAGATCGAAAACTTCAAAAATTACAACCGGGTATACGATGGTTGAGGCGATCAGCACACTGACCAGGCCCATGGCGCCTAGGTACTTGCCTACGATGACTTCCCAGTCTTTCACAGGCAGAGTGATGAGCATCTCGAGGGTGCCGCTCGCCTTTTCCTGGGCGAGGGTCCCCATGGTAATCACCGGGACAACCAGAAGGGTAAGGCCATAGGGCGCAAACTGGAAAAGCCGGGTCATCGAAGAGCGGTTAATCTGAAAGAACCCGCCCTTGTAGTGAAAGAATAGCGCGCCCAAGATCACCTGAGCGGCGCAAATCACCACATAGGCAAGAGGGCTGGTAAAGTACGAGCGAAACTCGCGTTTTGCGATGGTGAAGGCAGGCATCGGTTAACTCCTCACTGTCCGGGGCGTCATCGTCGCCCTCATCTTCATCTTCATAATCGTCGTCGTCGTCCTCGTCGTCGTACTCGTCTTCGTACTCGTCGTCGTCGAAGTCATCGTCGTCGGCATAGCCGCGGCTGAGCTTTTCGTCGTCCTGGGTGAGATCACGGAAGACGCCCTCGAGACTCTGGGTCTTGCGGGTCAGCTCCATCATGATCCAGCCCTTGTCCACGCAGAGCCGGAAGAGCTCGCTACGGAGGTCGAGCTCCGAATCGCCCTTTAGCTCGAAGCCATGGGCGCGGTCGTCGGTGGGAACTTCCTTCACGCTTGAGACGCCTTCAACGGCTTCGAGGGCCGCCTGGACTTCCTCGTCGCTCGGGGCACTGCCCTTCAGCGCCGCTTGCTCGTCAATCATGAGGCGATAGGACACCGCCGAGCTGCCGCCGCGGATATCCTCAAGTGCGCCGTCGGAAACCACGCGGCCTCGGGAGATAATGATCGCCCGGGCGCAGGCTTGCTCCACTTCACTCAAGTTGTGAGT
>WURV02162530.1:0-15431 GCA_011762755.2 Epimenia babai | reverse complement strand
CCGTGCTAAGTCGATAGGATGCACCGTTGCTTCAATAACACTATACAGGTATAGATACCATCCGCCCATGAGAGGAAGCACCCCGTGCAACTTAATGCATTAACAATCGCCGGTAGTCTCGTATTCCAATACATTTACAATCGCTCCCGGATTCTGCCAGAACAATTCGCTCGATACCGACAGCGGAGGCAGAACAGCCAAAATACTGGAAATACTGCGAGGATTCATTCGAGCGATGCCAGAAATTATGGCTTGATGATTTTATGCATGTCCCGACCAGAGTCCTTTTAGAGTCAATAGCTCACTGAATACTACCTGAATACTGAATCCATGACACTGACAATCATTTACATGACGAGCGTAGGATCAGGATTAGCGAGAACAATCGAAGACCGGTCGAACTAGAAACACTGAACAGCTGGATCGCAGCGCCGGAGCTTACGTAGAGTGCTTTGATGCTACGATAATGTTGTACAGTCGATGCGGTTACATATTGCGGCGAAAAGAGACCACAGACCCAATTAACATTCAATTGATGCCCTGATATATAGGATAATTTATCTGTGTATCAAAATAGACAATCAATATTCAGTACTGCACATCAAAATGACATATACTTAAGGGGAAAGTTAAGCTCCACCCTAAGATTTCACTGTACCGATTGTGTAAATGTACCGTTTTAGTAATATCGTTAGCATCTAGATATTTTTGTGCTTTATTATGCATTTTAGTGGTTGATCATACCTATGAAATCACGCTAATATAGCGGTGATGTTGTATTTTAATATTTCCAAAGATTGATAGGTTTTGAACAAAAGGTATCAAACTTTTTGGCTACAAAGCACCACCTGAGGTGGATATTACAAATTATGCACACAATGTTTAAATAGGACCACGAGCATTCAGGACGGCAAGCAACCTTCTCCTCACCCCGGAGATAAGGTTCTGGATCTCTGCCATTGGCACCCCACGCCTTTCCTCGTGTAGTGTTGCCTCTAATTCGTCTACATTTCGTACTGGTGGATTTCTATCATTGACTTTTCGTGACATCTTGGCTATGGTAGAAATATGATAGCGTTGTTGGCTACCGAAGAAATTCGATAACCGCACGACATCGGTAGGGTCTTGTATCGTCTACCCAATAAAACTGGACGCGAATTAAGCCCATTTCGACATGTGGCACTACTACGTTTCCGAAAATTTCGTTGCGGTATCTTTATTTTTTATATTTTTTATTTTATTATGTATCCAATTTATAAAACAAAGTACAAAAATATCAGAGAAAACAGGGTAAAATAGAGAATATAAATCCTTAAAGTCTGCACCACAGTATATACAATCCCATTTCAAGTATAATAATATCTAAGTCTAATTTTGTTGAAAGGAAGTGCTAGAGGTTAGAATGACTTAGAGGGTAGCACTCCCTAACAATACCAATCTACATACAGACATTAAATGGTCAATATTAAATCAGTAGTATATACAAACTTTATAAGCGATACAAATGTACGAAATCTCCCATTATCCTATAACATTGTATAATGTTAAAACCAGAGATGAATATTCATATACACAAAAATATACATAATTCTGCACAAATATACATATACCAATATATATCATACACACACACACACCAATATACCCATACATAAATATCTACTCATATACATATATTCATCCATATAATATATTATACATACATATATAATACATATATAATACAATACACATTTATCTTGCTCAAATAACGAGGCAACTTGACCTGCGTATGCTGAATAACTAGGTGTAACTATGGAAGGGTAGGATTTCTCGTGATATATGAATTATGACAACTGAATATACAATACACTTTGAACTAATATCATAAACTTCCTTGTACAGTCCTTAAATTACAAATATCTATCAATTAACATGCATATCGTCGTCACGTGACGTGGTCATTGAACGAGGGCGATGGATGAAACCGCGTCTCGAGACATCGTAACGAATATGCCCGCTGTGTGCTCGAGATATTGAGGATGAGTACGACATGATACTTATCTACCCCACATATACACACATACGTTCAAATTATATCAAAACTTATTATGTGTACAGACCTAACGTTTTTAAATTGATGCAATTATTGACTACGACTAATGTGACGCAATTGAAGCGGCTTGCCAAATGCTTAGGCTATATATATAATGAGGCGAGAGAGAGCCTGGTTGGTGTAAAATCTGTTGGTGAAATTGAACATTTTGATGAATCTGGTTATCTGTTATATCATGATGCCTTATTCTGGAATTTTTTGTATTTTGTTATAGCGTCATGACGTGTTGTTTAAGTTTCTGTTGGCACTAGTTGCCTAATAAACAATTTGAACTTGAACTATTTCGATATTTGAAAACGCTTCTTGTTTTTAAGTAAATTTAGACTAGAGCAGTATATTATTATCAATTTTGTTCTACAACTTTAAACCTTGTATTGGAAACATTTTTTCTCTAGTCTTTGTAGATTTTGCATACAAATTTTTTTTCTAAGATTATAATCACGATTTTCGACATAATGCACAAAATATGGTTGAATATTTCCAGGTAGCAGTTGAAAAATTGACACATTACTTATATCGTTTACAAAGACAATGAATAATCTTTGGCCAGTCTTCCAGTCATAAGACATGCAACCCCGAATCATTATGGACCCCCCCCCCCCGCCAATTAGAACCTCTTTCTCTTCGCTGACTGAGTACTACGGTCGTTTGCATGATGAAGAAAGCGAACTTTCGTCTGAGAAATCATCCGTTCTCCATATCAGCAGGTTCCAGTGTTGTTCTTGCATACCCCACTCTCTTCTCGTCTGTTTCTGAAGCCGCTTAGTGTACTGATTGGGTACAGTTCTTCCAGAGATTGGGCGGTGTATCCGCCACATGGATCGTAAGGCGTTAGTTACTACTGGCACAACTATGAGTAAAGTGGCGAAAGCACAAGTCTTCCGAGGCGACTGTCACAGCGTCCGTTCGTTTTCTTGGGTCTCCGGTCCTTGCACGATCTTTTACGTCACCAGTCTCTCTATACTTGGTGACCAGTCTATAGTTAAAACGCTTAGACATGCCAGTGTCCTTCATCCCTATAACTTGCCATCTTTGTCCTATCGTTATTTTTCTGCGAACGGCAGTCGTGAATGAACACTCTAGAATGAATATGGTGTGGGAATAACGAACTGAGTTAAGCTGTTTATGTATAGAGGAAAATTGATTTGGGAGAATGCAAACTGACATTTTGCAACATTTATCATGTCCAGTCATTGTACCGTTGTGAGGTTACATGTTACATAGTTGTCACAATTTGTGCCCTAAAAATATGCTCAGTAATTACTCATGCATATTAATACTAATATATGTCATACATAAATTTATGCACCCTGTGAAAAAAATGTACAAGGTGGGGCTTCACTTTTTTCTAAGTAAATTCCAATGACCGGTTTGTTGTAGTTAACGCTCAAAAGAGCGTCTACATATACGTACGTTTCTATCGTGTTGGTTAACTATCTAGCATTTGTCCAAAACAAGATAAACTCACATCCTGTTAATGACTGACGCACTCAAGTTGCTATGATAACAGAACTGTGCCAAGTAATATATTGGACTGTGGTGTTTGGATATAATATATTGCCGTAACGTAACTTCTAATGTCCTTATGCTTATCAGTGACTGTATCCATTAAGGTTGATCTGCGCTTGTAGATAAAGTATATAGATGGGCGAAATATTTACGATACTCGGTGCATGAATAATCATATCGCTCAATTAATTAGTTTCCGACACTTCTATAGTTTACAGTCTTTCCTGTCTGTTGCTCGGCCATATCGCTACCTTTCTGTTCACCGACACTACTCAACCTCTGGCTTTAATCGGCTCCTTTACTGTCTTAAATATGTATCTATCTTTTAAGTCTTTTCTTTGTATTCACTTTATAATTATGGTCTTTTAAATAGCCTAATTTGTGTGCTACATCTGCTCGCTCATTGGACCTGAGTCACATGACAAAGTTAGCTAGATATCTCCAGTTAATCGCACCTTTCTTACGACAGTTTTGATTCTGATCTGTACAGTGCATACCTCGCGTTGCGAGTATTATCGCACTTTGCAAGAGAAAGAACAGACAATCGTTCTCATGTATCCACCGTAGTTAGTTGCAATATTTCAGTTAAGCCTCTCCTCTCATTTCGAATGCGTATGCGTATGCGTATAGCTTGTTATACAACTTTCGTGTGCCATCACAGACCATTTACAAAGCTAGTTTCAGCTTTTTCAGCTTAGCCTCTATACTTGCGTACTTTCATTATCAATATGAACAGGGTGGCTCTTCATTATGGCGGGAAAATTACTGCGGTGAAAACACCAAGACTTGTGAGACAGATACCGTTCGTCCGACCTTTAGGTTGTGCTGACCGATAGTTACCAGGACGACGCATCAGGTTTTCTCCCGAACTATCGTGATCTCGAAAGTAAGGTTAGATGAAAAACTGTCATTACAGTTGGTGAAATGTATAGGTACTAGGCCTACAGTGCGCAGAAGATTATTGCTTATTTTATTAATTTGTTATTTTATAATATTCTTCTTTTTATTAAGGACGAGCAATGCTAATACCAACAGTGCTAGGCTATGATATGTAATTTCTTTCGTTTCTTCGGTAATATAAACAAAAAATTACTTTTTATGATCCGCAACAACTGTACATCACCTACAAAAGTCGGTACAGCAATGGATAATAAAACTTTCGAAACCTTGACATTTGACAACACCGTCTTGAGAAGGCTGCCTGTCGATCCTGACAAAGTCAATCGCCGTCGACAAGTTCATGCCGCCTGTTTTTCTCTTGTGAATCCAGAACCCGTCGTAAATCCTCGCATTATGGCCTTCTCCGAGTCCGCAATGGGGTTGATTGATTTGGGTGCCAGTGAATTGATAAGAGCTGACAGTGCCGAGTATTTAAGCGGAAATAAGATTATGCCAGGATCAGAGACTGCATCTCATTGTTACTGCGGTCACCAGTTCGGAGTGTTCGCTGGTCAGTTGGGTGATGGTGCAGCCATGTGAGTGGTGAAATCTATCTTATTTGATTACTAACATGTAAAAGTGGATGTGAAAATTGGTTGTGTCAAATACACTTTACAGGCTCCTAGATTTGCCTGCACAGCAATCGCCGATATTACCATCTAACTGCATCAGACATTTGAACAATTGCTGTAACTGATTGACTACTGCCAATTCAGTATCCCATTTTGGGAACATCTTCCTTTCTGTAAAGGTTTGCCATTGACAATCACCTGTACAGTTGATGTAACCTTTTTATGTTGCTAAAAATAACTGGCCTTAGTTCTGCAGAAAGTTTTTGGACAGCATATACAATCTTGTCTACAGTAAAACATTGCAGGACATGTGATATTAAATTGATGTAATGTACAGTAGTGGCCATCAGGCATGTACATAGATTTTAGATTGCCTAAATGTCAGCCACTTTAAATAATAATAAATAAAAAAATAATATAGTATACAGTAGTTTTACTAAAAACTAGTAATATACACCAAACTAAAGCAGTACTAAATACATCCATGTTATTGACAACATGCTAAAGCAGTACTGTATACATATTATTTCACTATACTACAGAAGCGCTGGAGATATGACTATAGGAATACTAAATGCGTATCATCCACAATGTTCTATAGCAGTACTAAATGCATGTATATTATACTAAATGATCGCAGATGTTGGAAATTTCTCAATCAGTTTATGGGTCACCCATGTCACAATTTTGTTTATAACAACAATTTTTCAGTCTATTTTAGGGAAAATCGGTATGAATATCAATCAAATTTCTTGCGGATGCTAATTCATCTCACTGTTTGATTGAGTTTGAAACAAACGACTTGTTATCAATTTCAGTCTATTGATTTGAAGTCACAAAACTTTTGGTAAATACAAACACAGTACAGCAATCTCAGTTGTATTTAGTAATAGGATGATTTCTGAAAAATCTACCGTGAAAAATATTCCAACAGGCAACAAAGCCTTTTTTGCCTTCTGCAAAAGGATTAGCAAGGGACCTCTTTCATGTTTCTGACGAAGTGGTTGAATCAAAAATATGAGTTCGGAAATTTTAAGTACGATGCATATAGCAATCTCACATTTATTTCTTGTATTTTTTGCATTAACATAACGAAGATACAGGAACATTTTTTATAAAGGATTATGTGTGATGACTGTCCTCAGATATCTGGGAGAAGTTGTGAACGGTCGGGGTGAACGGTGGGAGATCCAGCTGAAGGGTGCAGGTCCGACCCCGTACTCGCGGTCCGCAGATGGACGCAAAGTCATTCGCAGTAGCATCCGGGAGTTCCTCTGTAGTGAAGTAGGCTCTGTAGCTATGTAAGCTCTGACGTGAAGTAGGCTCTCTACTGAAGTAGGCTCTGTAGTGAAGTAATCACTGTAGCGAAGTAGGCTCTTTAGTGATGTATGCTCTGTAGTGAAGTAGGCTCTATAATGATGTGAACCGTGTAGTGAAGTAGGCTCTGTAGTGAAGTAGGCTCTGTAGTGATTACAGCTCTGTAGCTCGATTACAGTGCAGTGGTAAATCATGAGATGAGACACAATACACAGAAATCCATTTCCAGTGTACTCGGCCTAATGTCATAGTGATTGTTTCTAGCAAATATAATATATATATATATATATATAGGTATTACGAAAAAGCAGTAATAAATCAAGATGTTCCTTCGTATTGGTGACTTATTGTTTTGGTATATTTTAAACTGTACTTAATGTTAATGAATATATCCATAGTTGGTGATATATAACAGGATAAAAACATCGAAAAAATATCTTGTTCTCATTGATCCGGGACCCATTGGGGACCAATCGGACCAGGACTAGCCATTCAGAAGTCTTGAAGTCATCAAGATGGAAACTTCTTGTGAATATTTTTTCCTGTCTCACTTCTCAGTACTCTGTATTGATGAGTCCCAATTCTCGTGATCACGCATGGTCTGGATTGACCATTGGAATTTATCGCTCATAATATCTTCACAATAATCCGCTTTAACCCGTACCACTCTGACATCTGTACATCACATTACAATAGCAGTACAATTATGTGACAACAGAATGCTAAGGGTTAAATCCAGGCATGGTGGTGGCCGCGTGGATAATTCACTAAATGACAAATTTGTTGGCTATTGCGATTCTTTCTCAACAAAGATCGCTATAGTCAGAAATTGTGTATTTTTAACTTCATTTAAAGGATCATGCAATAGGTAAAAATATTATTAATCACAAATCTTTTACGGTATTTGCCTCGTTGACAGGCAATTCACCACCTGGGGATCGGAACGACCAGAGCTGGCAGTGTGGTCACCTGTGATGATACTGTTATTCGGGACATTTTCTATACGGGCAGAGCCATCAAGGAAAACTGCGCTATAGTATTGCGATTGGCCTCAACATTTCTAAGGTCGAGTACGGTAGTAAATGCAGTATAGTAATATATGAAAGCACATATTGAATCCCCTACAATTATAAGGAGATAGGCATATCCCCTTGATGAATCAGGAAATATGCATATCTCCTGAAAAGACATGTTTCCTGTAACATATCTATGCGGGCTGAAGACCAGCGGTTTGCCACCAGTTTGTGACCTTGACAAAGGTCAACAGTTGTTCCAGACTCCAGACACGGCTTTTCACCGCAGTATTTTTCTACCCTTGTAAGTAAGCTTGATTGTATACTGGAGGCCAAATGTCACACTTGGCTTTGTTCCATCTCACTTGACAGACTGCCTGTATGAAACATTATCTGTCAAATGTACAGTTGAGTAACGGAAGCTGGTACACTACGCAGGTTTGGGTCATTCGAGATATTCAAACCAACGGACCCAATGTCCGGAATGGAGGGGCCGAGTGTCGGCAAGATTGACATTTTACGTACGATGCTTGACTACACAGCAGAAACGTTGTACCCCCAGGTCTGTAGCTAATTATAATACGTGGTTCTACATGCCTAAAGTATGCCTAGATTATAATATGTGATAATAATAAATAATTAATTATAACACATTAAATTATAATACATGATTCCACATGCCTAAACGAGTCTTTAATTATATGTGATAATAATAATTAATTATAACACATTCAATTATAATACATGATTCCACATGCCTAAACGAGGCTTTAATTGACACCGGGTGATCGAGATGCAGGACATAATGGTTTGGTACATTACGTATTAAAACATGGACGAACAGTATGAATGTTACTCGCAGACGAATGCACTAAAGAAACAATACACTCATTATTATTTGCTATCAATCTTTTCTATTTTCCTGCGTGTGAGTGACAATACACTCTTTATTATTTGCTTATAATCTTTTCTATTGTCCTGCATGTGACAATTGTCTCTACAGATCTGGTCTGCCCATCAAGGGAAGCCTGATGTAATATACCTGGAGATGTACAGAGAGATCGTCAAAAGGACCGCCCGTCTGGTAGCCCAGTGGCAGTGTGTGGGATGGGTGCATGGGTGAGTTACTTAACTACCCACAACGTAAGATCTTCACTATAACTTGTAACTTTTCAGTCTACTGGGATGATACTGCTCACAAAGTCAAACGTGGTAAATGGATTGGGTTCCTCTCTAATCAGATGATTTGTTTCATATACAACTCCTTATTGAAATGCTTATATGATGAAGAGTTAGGAAAGACATTCTTTTGTCATGGATTGCATTGACTATTTTTCAGACAAACAATTTCATCACTTTCTTTTCCCGATACTTTTGCATATCGGTGATCGCGTACAACCTATAAAGCTAAGGAATTACTAAACTGCTGGACAATGACACGTCTTACACATACTGCAAATTATGTGTTTTGGCATTACTATATGATCCAGAATCTTCTTGATTTCACTTTTCCCTGACTTGGGTATATATAATTTAGGCAATAGTTGTTTCCTAACCATTATATTAGGGAGGTTAAGAAACTTCAGCGTAGTCATCTTTGGCGGTCTTCCCGTTAATGTAGATCACCACATGTCGAACTCCGCCGTAGTTTGTAAACAGGGCAGTAAGATTTCAAGCTGCAATGACGGTCGTGTTGTGACCCTGACTGAGTCCAATTTAGTGGTTGAAACTAAAATTTGACATCAATTTCAACGAATTGAAAGCGCTGTTGTCGAATCTGCAACAATAAGATTTTATAATTTCGACGTCTGCGACGTTCAGACGACGGTATTTGCTGGCTGGGGAATCCCACAGCACCTCCGCACTAGATGTGACTTTTATCTTAAAGATATGGAGTACAATGCAACATGTAGGAATTAACAGTAGGCTCATAATTGTAGTTTTTAAGATAAGAATTAATATTTAGATACAAAATGTATAGAGGGGAGGGATGGATCATGAAACTCATGCTCTTACAAGTGTATAAGACTTATGCTTATTAGGAGCGTAGGATTTGTATTTATTTTTACACATGTCTAACAACGACAACCCACATCTCTATATTGGGAGAGTGCCTGAGATGGTTTGGGAGCACCCGAACCATCAAGTCAGTAGTGCGGTAAATGGTAAATTCTCATTATCTTTATCAGTGTCCTCAACACCGACAACATGAGCATCGTGGGCCTAACCATTGACTATGGCCCATTCGGATTTATGGATGCGTTCAACCCTGGTCATGTCAGCAACACCTCTGGTCAGTATATTCACGTATTGTGTAGGTCATTTTTAGTTCTGAACAAAGCTGGGTTAGACTGTGGCCATTACCAATATCGGTGAATACGGTGAACCTACTTTTTATGGTGGGGAAATAACTAAAGCACACCCCATCCAGTCTGGTTGCATGGGTGAGTGAGTGACCTTTACCGAATTCACGATATGATAAGGGTTTTGTATTTTGAGTGCTGTTACTATGGATGTGAAATATCGATTGAAGAGTGTAGGTTATATAAGCACTTCGTGGTCAGCACCTTGGCTATACAAATCTGTCTGAAATACATATAAAATATACGGATAAAAAAATTCCTGAGATAAATCGCGCGTCTTGCAATAACTACAGTTAATATTGATTATTCTTTTTTAATTTTGGTAGAGACTGAAAGGTTTGACTTCACAACACATCATATTTATGTGTTTTTTGTTTCGGGTTTCTGGTAAGTAAAATTTGCTGTTGAAATTTATGGTGTCAACAACAAATTTGCTGTTGGAATTTGTGGTGTCAACAATAAATTTGCTGTTGGAATTTATGGTGTCAACAACAAATTTGCTGTTGGAATTTGTGGTGTCAACAACAAATTCGCTGTTGTCTAATGATGATCAACTTCTAGCAAATAAACTACTGAGACAAAAGCAGTGACAAGCAAAAAGAAAACTAATCAACTTCACTAAGAACTGGTCATTATTACTGCTTAATGAACTGTGTGGAGACATTGATTAAATTGGAAGTGCAAGCAGATAAAAGGTAAGAATACCTGTTGGAATTTGACAAACTGATAAAAGCATCTGTCTGGTCAAGACACTGATCTGCAGCTGGCGATGTTAATGATACTTTTTTATTGGACACCTAACTATGTTAATGATATTATATCACACGGCTAACAAAGGTAAAATATTTTTGATTCAGCTAACTATGTTAATAATGTTTTGCTACTCGGCTAATCATGTCTTCATGGCTCGGCTAGACAACCAGCGGCGTTACTCATATAAAGAACAGCCAGCTATTTGTCGTTGGAATTGTGAGAAATTAGCTGAGGCTTGGAAGGACATCGTGCCATTGGAAACGACAAAAAGAATCTTGGAGGATGTTTACGATGCGGAATACACATCAACGTACCAAGACCTCCTTCACAAAAAGGTGACTGTCTACTGACTGGGTCACTAAAACCTTCAGGTATTATGGTGTCTCATGGTGTGAATTCTGTTGACTGGATCACTGAAACCCTCAAGTATTATGGTTTCTCATGGTGTGAATTCTGTTGACTGGATCACTGAAACCCTCAAGTATTATGGTGTCTCATGGTGTTAATTCTGTTGACTGGATCACTGAAACCCTCAAGTATTATGGTTCTTCATGGTGTGAATTCTGTTGACTGGATCACTGAAACCCTCAAGTATTATGGTTTCTCGTGGAGTGACTTCTTTTTCATTTATGATGAGCATATGCTCGGTGAGCTTTTCTGATCAGAGTTTGTCCATCTGTCCATCCGATGTTAACATTTTCTTAAAAAATCTTCTCTAGATCTGCTTATCGCAGAGGTCTGCCATTCAGCAGATATTGTCCTTCGGTTAGTATCTTTCAGTTTTATTCAGCATCTCATATTGGGAGCAAATAGGCTAATTTCTACCAACTTTTTTTTTTGAAAATCCTTATCTCCATGTCTGCTCAGTGTAAATGTCTGCCATTTGGCAGGTATTGTCTTTCATTCAGATTTGTTTAGGTCATCTCTATGTATGCAATTAGAAGTGATTTCAGCCAAGGTTTATTTCCAAATCTGTATCTTCTTGTTTTGGTATCCTAATGGGTATTTTCAGGTCTCTTTGGCCTGTTTTTGATATCAGACAGTCTCCTTGTTGTCTTCTCGTTCCAATATCAAGATGGCCTCCACGGCCTCTTGTTTTATCTTTGTCTTTTTTTGGAGCGTCTTAAGGCTTCTTTGGCCTCTTGTTTTATGATTACATTACATCTTAGTTGAGTAAAGTTTTTACTCAGTCGTGACAGCTAGGCTAATAAGCAACTTTTAATCACATAAATTTCAATTTACGTATTACAATTTCATTTTATGAAACCCTTTTGCTCATCAAATCTGCATGCTTCTTGTTTTGCAGTTTGGTTTATCAAAGACTCTCCAAGAAGACAGGTATAGAAATAATTGTTTGATATTCTTCTACACTTCATATCACTATCATGTGATCTCTAGATAGGATATCAAATATATATTGATGGAGTAATTGTGATGGATACCGAAAATATGAGACAATACTGAATTCTAGGGCAGAGTTAAAAATGTTTTTCAATCACATTTGGATAGTCATCAAAACATGCAATCAGATAGGTTCAATTATTGGTGAAAAGAAAAACCAAAATATTCTTTAGTTTCCAAGTTCAACTTGAGTTCTTTTTACTATAAAACGGCGCATTAAACAGTTGTTCCATAGGGGGGTCTGGATAGCTCTTGTGTAGTGTGCAGTGTAGTTCTACTTGGTTTTTGGCTTGACAGTCGTTCAGATGCCCCATGGAAGGTCTTGATGTTGTTTACCTCCCTCTAGGTCGTCATTCCATTTTAAATACATGAACCATTAACTATCATAGACTCTGCAGAGTTTATGATATACACATATACTGCCTGTCTGTCGATGTTTGGAACTAGTGGCGTGAATGGAAGGTCAGTTTGGTTGATACATGGGTTTTTCACTGTAAGTGTTTTTCCCCACTCATGTTGTTTCTACTCATTACTGTTTTAGTGCTAATTTATGTGTGTGTTATTTTCTGATATTACTTAGGCATATCAGTGTTTTTTAAGTAGTGTATTTTTATTGATGGAAAGTGTGTTAGACAGCAATGCTATTAGTGCACTTAAAATCAAATATATTTCATTTCATTTCACCCTTTATAAGTGCTGCTCATCCATTGGTGGTATTAACCACATTTATTGCCTGCCGTTGTAGAGAGCCTAGGGTGTCCCAGACAACGATTACCTTGGTTATCAACTTATTCTAAACTAACTTACTACATGACAGCTTGCATCATTATCTCAATACAGTAAGCTGTTCGAAGACTTCTTCTCAACAATGGGGAGAAGCGGGGCCGACTTCACCAACAGTTTTCGATGTTTAAGCCGTGTCCCACTGCCAACAATGCCACAGTTTCCCCAGCAGTTGCAGGAGGTTGAGGATTATTTAGTGTCCCAATGTCAGACACTGGACGAGATAAAACAGGACAGCACGGCCCGACTTCCAGATGCGTGAGTCATTCCACTTATCACTCACTTGATCAAATCACTTTAACTCATTTTAGGAATGCTCCAGAGGGATTCCAATTCGACTTTGTTCCTCATCCATCTTTCCGTCTGTTTATCCCATTTAAGATTTTATTTAGACAATACTGTTCTCAAATGCTATTCCCCACACAACTGTGTTATTTGACAAACCTTATCCCTCTGTGGGTTTGATAGATTATCATTTTAGTAAAGGGTGATAATTTCTGCTCAGAATTGTATTGTGACTTGTAAGAATTTTTCATGATTTTTTATGATACATGTTTTACAATAGATGAACGGAGGGGCACACATTTTGCTCATATCATATTTCATTAATGATATCAACACCCTACACGTTTAACAGAAAAACTGACTTGATTGAATGATTCATTCACAGCCAGTTGCAGATGTTGGCCATGTTGGCCCGGTCAGACCCGCGAATGTTGGCCCTGTTCCCTGGCGGGGCCGAACTACTAAATGAGGAGCTATCTAGGCTGGAAATAGCCAAAGAAATCAAGGTAACATGAATGTGTATAAGGGCTGAATAGTGAGGGGCGAGCCGAAATATCTGTCGAAGTCACAAAATCAGCCAATCAACTTGATTTTTAAGTGATATGCTTGGTGGGTGATATGCGATGTCGAAGGTATTGTATATGCGTTGAAGATTTGCCAAAAATGTTCCATCGTGAACCACCTCTGATAGCCTTTATCGGTTGATACTTTTGGTCTATAAAAGTTGTATTTTACCCTTCACCTTTAATTCCTTTTTGTGTTTGGTAAATAATTGTTCTTTCAGCAAGTGGTTTGGTGGTTCATGGACATTTTACTTATATTAGATTGAGGTATTCCCAAGTTATTGGTGGCATTGAGATATGTTGCGTGCAAATTTTCTCTCATTGCCATTCCATGCACCTCTCCATTCTCCTGACTTGATAAAATGATGGGAACTGAGCGGAATCCTGCTCAAATAGAAGTTTAACTGAGTTTAGTTGCACTGGTGGCCGTAAGTTTGGAATCTGCAGTGAAAATTGCAATATATTGTAATTAGAACAAAAATAGTAGTATAGGCAGATATTATATAATTACCATATATTTTGGTGATATAATTTGGTACCATAATTGTCTAGAAACAGTGCCAAGCTCACAGACACGAAATATTTGCGACACATAATTTGTATCTCATGTTCTCCCAAATGATCCATTACATAGCGAAGTAGTATAGATTACTATTACTACTCAATGGCAGAGAAAGATTATGTGTGTTCAAATTGTCACCAGTTATGCCTGTTGGCGTCGGCTGTAACTCTCAGCTTACTAGGCATTACAATAAATTGGTATATATACTGCCATTGAGGGCAACAGTATTACTTTTGTGGTGTCTCAAGTGTATTATTTAGGCGCCTTAGAGACATATCAGTTATTAGGGCGCCTCCAAAACAAATGGATTATTATTATTATAATTGTCAATAATCAGCGTGATACATCTAGGTGCGGACTTCACCGTGTCTGGATGTGTGAACATTGGCAGATGAACCAACCATTCTCAGTCGTCATGGTTAATGAATTCTATTGGTCAACAGGACATGACTGATGAATCAAAAACTGCGAAAGATCGCGAACTCTGGCATGACTGGTTGATGAGATACGTTGACAGATTAAAGCTGGAGCATGCTGATATTAACGAACGTGTATATCAAGAACGAATGGAAACGATGAAGATGCACAACCCTAGGTTTGTTCTACTATGTAGCGTGGAATAAAGTGGTTCCTAACTTAAAGTTTGCGTGCTCTTGGGGAATACTAGATCATGGTACATGAGAATGTTGAAGCTGGAAAATAGTTTCTTTATGAAAACCTTATTTAAATTAATAACAATAATGAAAGGCCTTCATCTTAATGCCTTAATAAAAACTTAGATGCTCATAAAGTCACTTAATTGTCAGCGAGTTAAAAATTTTTGGTGTTGCTTTTTGGATTGATCCAGGTAATGTCCGAGCTATGCTATGTTCCTGGTGTATAGTTTTAGGATCACCGGTTTTAATAAAATATGAAACAGAATCATTTATTCCATAAGGAGAAAGAGAGAGGCTAGAAGTTAGAACATTCTGTTTCTGGCTGAATGGTTTATTACATGCGCCAACTATATAATCCCACTGTTTCTACATATTGAATACATGCATATTACGAAAAGTAAAGTACTAGTCAAAGACAGAACAAGTGGGGGTAGCCGTGTTAGTCTATGCACACAAAGAACGAGGAAAAGTCTCAAGCACCTTATGAGACTAACAAAAGTTTATTGATACACCAGATTTTATTTTTTCATTTCTTTTCATTGTTGTAATGACTTAATTCATACCTCTGTACTTGTGCTATATAAATGTGTGTTTTACTTATTCCCACTCATTCACCTGAT
>WURV02162519.1:0-11079 GCA_011762755.2 Epimenia babai | reverse complement strand
TCAATGGAGTAGACAAGTCAATGGAGTAGACAAGTATATGAATTCAATAATGTAGAAATTAGTCAAGGGATGTTGGGTCTCTTTTTTAACGAATATAATAAAAACTGGTACAACTTTTGCGTGTAAAACATGTTGTAATTTTGCTGGAATCGTTACTCTACTATAACTTATAATCTTTCAATAAATTCTATTCAATTCTTATACATCTGATGTCAGTTGACACTTCTGCCAATATTTAGGGGCGTCAGAATAAAAAGTTTGAACTTCAAACAGTTTATTACGTTCTTATGGACATTCAATAACCGTGCTTTTCTCTAAACGTAGTTACATACGATTATATGATTATCTGGACATACTACAAAGTCTCTAAAACATACGATTAAACCAACCCTCGTCTAATTAACATTTATATACTGTATAGATTTACTTCATAATTATTCACACTATCTTAACAATAATAATTATAGTCGTATTGTTTGTATGGTAATATCACACGGCTACTTGTGACGGCGGCGTTGTGTGTCATATCCTGTGGTAGAGTACCCAGAGTACTACCCTGCCACTTGCCCTCCCCCCCCTGACATGACTGAGTGGTAATTATCACAGAGGGCTGCATACACAAACACACAAACCATTGTATATTGTATTACGCTAGATATCACACACGCGCGATATAGTCTAGTCAAGTTACTGTGTATTGTGTTTGAGCATTGCGTTGAGACACCGTCTCTGAGTGAACGGTAAGGGAACGGTGAGTGAACGGTGAGGTAAGCCTTCATTTGATGATTACGTTGTTGAGCTGTTTATTGTATCCTCGTTCTAATCTAATGAGCATAATTGTTCGCTGATCTGTTCGTAGCTTAACTATCATGTTATGGTGCCTGTAAGTACCTGGTAGTACCCGGTAGACAAATATACCGAGTGTTGGAGATATATTGCGTTATCTATGGAACGATTTTTGTATTTCATATGAGATGAAATGAAATAGATCAGATTAAAGCATACGTCATAGGTCATATCAATTTTTTTATATAGTTTTTTAAATAAATATAGTTATAATATATAAATATAGTTTGCTATAAAGTATGTTATACATCAATGCTATAAGTACACTTTAAATCTAATATATTTCATGTAATTCCATTTGATAGGTGATCTATACGTTTCTCTCTACCGTCGTCTGCAAGGCTACATGGCTTCACCTACAATGTCGCTATATCTAGTCTTGTACTAAAAAAACAATGTGTTGTTTACACTGCAAGTTTTTGTACTGACGGTACCCTTTGATGTTCTTTCTGACATTTCCCTTTTTCTGGTAGATCCTGTGTGTGTATGTGTGTGTGTGTGTGTGTGTGTTTGTTTGTGTTTGTTTGTGTTACCCCCTCGTGTTACACCTCATGTCTTAATCATGACTTTAGTGAGGTAAGATGGTGTCACCTACACATTTATATTTACATTTGATAAATATTAATAATTAATCGGCACGAATAAATTACAGGTGATAAATTTGCTTTTCCTTCTAATTTTGTAACCTAACACATTCACCCTTATATCACTCAGATGTTGGCAGTCTGTTGCCGTAGTAACCCACCATAAACAATATGTACCAACCCTTCATCCTACAGGCCTACGAGATGTTCGAGATGTTGCAGCCATGAATTGTTTGGTTTGATACCGTAGTTTGATCTCATTGCTGATTTTTACGAGGATTACAGGTGCCACATTCCAGATAATTATCAGCCACCATATAACACGACCATATAATACGACCATATAACACGACCATACAACACGACCATATAACAAGACATATAACACTACCTTATAACACGATTATATAACACGGCCATATAACACGACCATATAACACCACCATATAATACGACCATACAACACGACCATATAACCGGACATATCACACTACCTTATAACACGATTATATAACACGGCCATATAACATCACTATATAACACGACCATATAACACCACCATACAACACGACCATACAGTACGACCATACAACACGACCATATAACACGACCATACAACACTACCTTATAACATGATTATATAACACGACCATATCACACTACCTTATAACACGATTATATAACACGGCCATATAACATGACCATATAACACTACCTTATAACACGATTATATAACACGACCATATAACACCACCATATAACACGACCATATAACACCACCATACAACGCGACCATACAACACGACCATATAACACGACCATACAACACTACCTTATAACACGATTATACAACACGACCATATAACACGACCATATAATACCACCATATAACACGACCATATAATACCACCATACAACACGACCATACAACACAGTCATATAACACGACCATATAACACTACCATACAACACTACCTAATAACACGATTATATAACACGACCATATAACACGACCATATAACACCACCATACAACACGACCATACAACACGACCATATAACACGACCATACAACACTACCTTATAACACGATTATATAACATGACCATATAACACCACCATATAACAGGCCATTTTTGTGCAGTTTTATCAATCTGCAGATTAAGGATATGGTAACAGCCTGTCCCCCGCCTTATTTTTCACGCCCAGCTGAATTCATTCGAAGCACCTTCCTCCATACACCAGCCAGCGAAACCTTTGAAGCCGCTGCTGCAATTTTAGTGCATTATCGATTAGCACCGACTATATTCACGAGTGCATCGTGGTCTGATGCGGATACAACCATGTGTAAATATTTGATTGATTTTTTCAGACCGTATTTACAATCTTATCGTAATGAGATAACGAGTTTCATATTGTCGTCGTTGACAGTTTTCAATTTGATGTGCTAGTTATCTCTTCCTGGAAGCTCTGGAGGGTAACAGGTGTGTTAATGAATGCTTTTAATGAGGATTTCGTAAATTCACGCATCCCACAAAGTTTTCTGTATTACTCTGGACTCCATAGTCTGGTCTACAGACAGGATACTGTTGCATCGTTTGAATGTGATTCACCAAATTGAAGATAATGAACATAAGTTTCTATAGGTCTATATATGAATAGTGCAGTGCATTCCTCTTAATATAGTTATATGTCAGATAAAATAAACCTGTTCTCATGGCTTTTGATAAATCATCTTAATATCATGCTCTTTAATAGAATAATCCCGTTAATATCATGGCTTTTATAGAATAATCCCGTTAATATCATGGCCTTTATAGAATAATCCCGTTAATATTATGGCTTTTATAGAATAATCCCCTTAATATCATGGCTTTTATAGAATAATCCTGTTAATATCATGGCTTTTATAGAATAATCCTGTTAATATCATGGCCTTTATAGAACAATCCCGTTAATATCATGGCTTTTATAGAATAATCCCGTTAATATCATGGCCTTTATAGAATAATCCTGTTAATATCATGGCTTTTATAGAATAATCCCATCAATATCATGGCTTTTATAGAATAATCCCGTTAATATCATGGCTTTTATAGAATAATCCCGTTAATATCATGGCTTTTATAGAATAATCCCGTTAATATCATGGCTTCTATAGAATAATCCCGTTAATATCATGGCTTTTATAGAATAATCACAATATCAGGTATAATTTGAGGAGTACTGCAATGCCTAGTGGTGGTTTTACACTAGTATAAACTAGTACAATTGTTTAATGAACAATACAGTGGTGCAGTTGTGAGAAGCGCTGTCTTTCATTCGAGAGGTTGCGAGTTCAAACCAGCACAAACCAGGGATTTTTCCTGCGCCTTCCACAATAGTAAATGAGCAAGATTGTCATACTTTAACATCGAGAAAGATTTGTCGTGAAATTGTATATTATGGAAATATCTTAGGGATGTAACAGGGCAATGTTGTACGTGCGACTAACATTAAATTATTCAGTAGTACCCAAACCTCGCATTTCCCTTTTTTATATATCTGATATGAATATTCTTGTGTCATCTCGTTGGATAAGCTATCAGACTATCAGAGTTGGTACTTGATGACCATGAACCTAGATAATCTCATGTGATCAGTGTCATTCTATCATCATGCGGATAACGTCTATCATGTCATATAACAGTACGTTAACAACCAGACCAAGATGTCTGAATTTATAAATCGCAGTAAACGTTTTAGTGCCATTTTATCAATGGCAGTAACTGTGTTTTTAGTGTTTTAGTGCAAATTTATAAATGGCAGTAAATGTTTTTAGTGCCAATTTATCAATGGCAGTAACTGTGTTTTTAGTGTTTTAGTGACAATTCATCAATTGTAGTAAATGTTTTTAGTGCTAATTTATCAATGGCAGTAAATGTGTTTTTAGTGTTTTTAATACTAATTTATCAATAGCAGTTAATGTTTTTTGGTGCTTTTAGTGTGAATTTATCAATCACAGTAAATGTGTTTTTAGTGCTAATTAATCAATGGCAGTAAATGTGGTAAGCTATCAATCACAGTAAATGTGTTTTTAGTGTGGATTTATCAATCACATTATATGTGTTTTAGTGCCAAATCATTAAATGTGTTTTTAATGCTTTATTATAAGTGGCAGTTAATGTGTTTCTAGTGTTTTAGTGCTAATTTATCAATGGCAGTAAATTTTTTATTTTTGTGAATTTATCAATCACAGTAAATGTGTTTTTAGTGCTAATTTATCAATGGAACTAAATTTGTCTAGTGTTTTAGTACTAATTTATCAATGGCAGTAAATGTGTTTTGGTGCTTTTAGTGCGAATTTATCAATCACATTATATGTGTTTTAGTGCCAAATCATCAATGGCAGTAAATGTGTTTTTAGTGTTAGTTTATCAATGGTAGTAAATTTGTCTTTAGTGTTTTTAGTGCTAATTTATCAATGGCAGTAAATATGTCTTTAGTGTTTTTAATTCCAATTTATCAATGGTAGTAAATTTGTCTTTAGTGTTTTTAGTGCTAATTTATCAATGGCAGTAAATGTGTTTTTAATTCCAATTTATCAATGGTAGTAAATTTGTCTCTAGTGTTATCAGTGCTAATTTATCAATGGCAGTAAATGTGTTTTTAGTGTTTTTAGTGCTAATTTATCAATGGCAGTAAATGTGTTTTTGTGTTTTTAGTGCTAATTTATCAATGGTAGTAAATTTGTCTTTAGTGTTTTTAGTGCTGTAAAAATCTTGGTTATTTCCTATCATCCTAGGTCGTGTCCCACCTGAAGTGTATTTTTTCCTTACCATTTTGTCCCTAATTTCTTAGAACAACATATTGGTGACCCATCTTAACGTTGCGTTTTAATGATTACACCACTGCCACCAACTTGGGTAAATGGATAAACAGTAGAACAGACTAATGGCTGAATGAGTTGAAGAATGAATGTGGTGCTGCAACCATTGTTGTCTTAATTTTAATTAATTAGTAGATGTTTGTCATTCGTCATGCTGTATTTGGTACGTCGTCTGTAACTTTCAGGTTGGATAAATCATTAAGTGAGTTCACCGTAAACAGGAGATAGACCGGTTGGTGGAGAGGTAAGGAGAGATACGTGAACCCACCCCGCCTGCCCATGCCGGACCAGAACAGTGAGTAGTTGTGTCCTACACAATCATTGTCAATCCATAATTTTTCAATGAACTCTGGGTACATTTGGATGAAACAGTCGAGTGGTACAGATAACCGAAAAGTTAATGGTTCAAAACTGTCTGCCAGTACGCTTTATACGAGATCTTCGGCGATTTATTGATCTGAGATGGCTGCAGTAGACCCGTTTCTCAAATGTATAGACACTTCATATCTCTCAAAATCATCTCAAATGTTCTGTACTGTGTTGAATAGGAGCCACATCGTAAACCACATTCTATAAAACAAATTTATTAGCTGATACTTATAAACATTCTATAAATGTCATACATTTCCTTTTTACCTCACCTCTTGATATTCGTTTTAACTGGAGAGGAATGTACAGAAAAACCTATACCTCTGATGGGGTATATGTCTTTTCTGTGAATTCCTCTCCAGCTATTCAAAGAACCACATTGGCTACCCCCCATTGACATCATGTTAATTTTAATAATTTATTTTCACTTATGATTGTGCATAAATGATGTGTATGGGAGATATTATGGCATAACCTTCTATTGTCATCATTTGTTCTTCCAACATATGAGTTCCATATGTCCAATAGACATGAACCAAGCACATTTGTCCTATTAATTATAGTGAACACTACTTGTCCCAATGTCTTCAATTGTCCCACTATCTTCAATTGTCCCAATATCTTCAATTGTCCGAATTTCTTCAATTGTCCGAATTTCTTCAATTATCCCAATGTCTTTAATTGTCCCAATGTCTTTAATTGTCCCAATGTCTTTAATTGTCCCAATGTCTTCATTTGTCCCAATGTCTTCATTTCTCCCACTGTCTTCAATTGTCCCAATGTCTTCAATTGTCCCAATGTCTTCAATTGTCCCAATGTCTTCAATTGTCCAACTTTCTTCAATTGTTCCAATGTCTTCAATTGTCCCAATGTCTTCAATTGTCCCAATGTCTTCAATTGTCCCAATGTCTTCAATTGTTCCAATGTCTCCAATTGTCCCAATGTCTTCAATTGTGTCCGAATTACTTCAATTGTCTCAATGTCTTCAATTGTCCCAATGTCTTCAATTGTCCCAGTGTCCTTATTTTTCCCAATGCCTTGCATCAAAGTAACCAGTGTAATAAACTTCTCAAGTTACGGGACATTCACAGACACTTATTTTGCGATCGGTTCCAGATTCCAATCAAACTATTTCTATCCGTCCATCCGTCCATCCATCCGTCCATCCATATGTCTGATGTTAGTTGGCGGACATTGTCCCAGTACTCCGTGAAATGTCCATCTCAATGATCTATATTTATTATATTCAAGGTTACTTGTTACGAACAATATTTAGTTTGGAATCTCAAAAATGTGTCCCATTATTCAACAGGGTGTAGGTCACTACGGTTCAGTGTTGGGAATCATGTGGTTTTTATTGTTGTTTAGTAAAACAATATGTTAATGGTAGGGATATAAATACCAGAGAAATTGAGTTTCATCTGATTACATACAGAGTAAAAACTCCTGCTAGTCTTATCGTTAAAATTTTTTTCTTTTTGTTTTATTATCTTTGTCTATCATCGCAGAGCAAAGATTTATGAATAAAACATAGCGCTCATCGTGTTCTGGTATTTTTTGTATGATATTGGACCGTATACGATATTATTTATGCATATTAATGTATAGTAATGAAGGGTTATGAGGAAAACTATTGTAATATGTATAAAAAGAGGAAAATTCTTCTTTTCGTTGAGGAAATTACTACAGTGGCAGTAGGCTGGATTAGTGTGTTGTCATCTTTGGCCTTTTCACAATACTGGCCGATAGGATAACTAAGTTGGTAGAGGGCTGACTTAAGTATCAGAAGGTGAGAGGTTTGAGTCACGGGCAAGACGAATGGTGTTTCCATTTATCCCTGGGCAAAGTACTTTATCAGAGTTGGTCTGGTCGACTAAGCCAGGCATAAGAACGTGTATGACCACTGAGTCTGGGCAGGTAGTTGACCAAAGTCCAGTCTTGCCCTCGGTTCCAAATCTCAAAAGACAGCTTATAGATGTGACAAACTCGTTAAAATCGTGATATATGATGATTATTTGTATAGTGTCTTTGATTGCCATGTGTTGGAAGGGTACTAGAAATCAAATAGAATGCCATTTCATTCCATTTAACTGTTGTGTTGGGCTATTATTTAACTTATACCTACTTTCTATTATGTTATGCAATATAATTAGTTATCACACGAAATGTATATAAGCGCCAATGGACTATAATTATTTATTTTGCTATTTACGCATACCTTCTTATTTCGATATCCAATCACTGTTCTGTAAACCATAGATATTCTGCGAATTGTGCAATTTTTTTATCATTAGGAAAAGATTATTTATAATTGATTAATTTATAATCCAATATGTCTAATAAAAATAATTTGATTCTTGTAAGATTACAGAACAAATGTTTAAAAATTTTAGCCCACTGTCCAGCACGTACCAAAACTAATGAACTTTATAACTCGTTGAATATTCCTTTCATATCTGACCGGCCCCACTATTTTTATTTCTGCAACTTTTTCCAGTTCTACGATAACATGTCTCCAACGTTAGAAAATAACTTTGTCTCACCAGTCAACCCTGCTTTTCAATATTGCCTGTGCTCTAACACTGAAGCCAATGCTCATGTACCAAAAATGAACAGAGGCGTAGGTCAACATGTGTTGTGCTATCTTGGTCCCAAGACATTCAATAGTCTGCCTCCCTATATTAAACGATGCGAGCTATTCTCGACTTTCAAATCAAAAGTGAAACAACATTTTAATATCAAATAGTGAAACCACTGCTCGATTGGATATTCTGTTTTCTTCAATTTTTCTCCAATCCTTAGGAGAAAAAATCTACTTTCTGATGCATCATCTTACTTATCGAAAGTTCTCTATTTTATGTTTAGTCACCTGATATTCATATAACTCTAGACATCTATGTATATTGTACAGTATTGTGTTCTAAGTTTTATAGTTGTAAATTATATTATAATAATGGTAGTTATACAGTGACCATCAGGCATGTATATATTATGTTGCCTTAACCCTTACCACACTGACAACTCCACATCGCATTACTATAGCAATACAATTCCGTGACAACAGAGTGCTAAGGGTTAATGAAAGTCGCTGTAATTGATTATTAATAAAATAAAGATAATTATCCTCGGTGGGGGGGGGGGGGGTGGATATACCACCCGAGTCTCTAAAAGTAGCTGTTGTTTCTTTTGATTAAATTCCTACCACTTCCACAGAACCATTTTCTGTTACATATTGAGTATATACTGTTTATTGTATTACAATACCCAGTATACTGAGTGCTTGATGAATGGATACTAGCGAGCGTTAGTGGTGTTTTTGTTACCTTTCTCATCTAATTAAGCCAAGTAATTAACGTTAATGCCCAGATCCATTGTGGCTATCTCAGATTATGGGTATTGATTAAGATTATAGAAATGAATTAAGGATATAGTTTTTATAATCACTTTGGTGAATATTACCAACACTTTAATACTGATTAAATGTAGTTGATATTATGTGTATATTGGCCTTAAGCTCGTTTAATATATAAATTACATTTGATACTGATTAATGTATATTGGCCTTAAGCTCACTAATCATATGAATCACATTTGACACTGATTAGTGTATATTGGCCTTAAGTTCATTAATTATATGAATCACATTTGACACTGATTAGTGTATATTGGCCTTAAGTTTATTAATTATATGAATTACATTTGATACTGATTAGTGTATATTGGCCTTAAGCTCACTAATTATATAAATCACATTTTATACTCATTAGTGTGAACTGGCCTTAAGTTCATACATATGAACTTTGGTTAACCCTTTAATTCATAGATCTTTTATTGTGTGAGTCATTATCCATTAAGCACTTTTTAAAGAGCATTAATGATACAAACTTCAGAATGCCATCCCATGAATATGGAAGTCATGTAATAGTTTGGTCTACTATATGTTTTTATCGGTTTTATGGTGGATATTTGATAGAATATAGAAGAGAAATAATTAATTCTGTAGCCTAACAGATTTACTGACGAATGCATCTACTTTCCACAGTTGTTAAAGATTCCAGATTTTATGTCTGTTAGTTCAGCAACAACATTACAATTTTTTTCTTAAGTTTATGAAGTGTCCACAATTATCTAAAATTATATACAATTACCCAAAAAATAGGATTATTTGCCACTTTCCACAAAGCATCTGAATGGGTATAAGAGTTGCTGAATTTGGTCCTGTAACTAGGTCAGTTTAGGGTGTGTAGAGTAAAACAAGAAGGCATTGAATTTGATTAAAATCATTAAAAATTCTGCAATGTAATTTAATAATCCAAGTCCATTTTATTTTACTAAAATGCACTATATGTTGATAGTTTGTGACTAATATACCGAGAAAATAATGAAATTAGCAAATTTGGGACAAGTCTTATTGGAATTGGGGAAATTTTAGTGTATGTATCATGTACCACATCGTATATAAATGGTTGAATAGCTCAATCTGAAAGCTGAGAATATAATCATATACTGTAGTAAAAAAGCTCAGTTTACAATTACCTGCATTTAATTTACTCAATTTTTGAATATGTTATAAAAATAGAATAAATATAATTATTTTATCTTGTCCTTTGTTTTGTTGAATCCTGGCTTATTTTTAACGATGTGGCTCGCGGGTCCTGGTTTTTTACAAGCCGAACAGCAATTGCCGCCTTTGAAACGTTTGCCAGCCCCGCTCAATACCGAGGGGCGCGAGTACTCACCAACCGTCAGCGCAGATGGCAGCCTGATGATTTTCAATCGGCGTGCGGCCAGAGCCCGTTATACGGATTTGTATTATAGTGAGCGCGATCCGGAAACCGGTGGCTGGAGCGATCCGCAACCCCTGCAAAATCTGAATTCGGCTTATAATGACGAAGCCCCCTACCTCACCCCGGATGGCAAGGTGCTCTTCTTTGCTTCCGATCGAGACGGGAGTACAGAGATGCCTGCCAATAGCAAAGGGCAGATCCGGGTGAGCTTTGATCTATACTGGTCCATCAAGCGCGGGGATCGCTGGGCGGCTCCCCGGCGCCTGCCTGGCAATGTGAATAGCCAGCAACATGAAAGATCGCCTTCCTTTGATCCCAGAACAAAGACTCTGTTTTTTGCCCGCTGGAAGTTTGGCGAAGAGAGCATTCGGGGCTCTTATATTATGGCGGCAAAATTTGATGGCCGCGCCTTTGGGGAGCCACGCAAGTTGCCTGCCAGTATCAACAGCGGCAACCAGGAATTGGCGTTTGTACCTGCCAGCAACGGCAAGGGCTATTATTTCTCATCACGCCGACCGGGCGGCCTGGGTGGTTGGGATATTTACTTTGTAGAGTTCAAGAAAGGTCATTTTGGCAAAGCGATCAACATGGGCCCGTCCATCAATACGCAGGCTCATGAAATTTAT
>WURV02162508.1:0-15432 GCA_011762755.2 Epimenia babai | reverse complement strand
ATATGCGCTGAATAGCTGCCAAAAAACATTTAATTGTAAACCGCATCTGAGAGCCTCTCTTGGCTGATACTTGCGGTATATAAACGTTGCAACGGGAAGCTGTTAGTCGAATAGTAGAAACACCAGATTCGTAACTGAACGGTTGCGGGCTCAAAACCTCCCACCGGTCGACTTTTCTGCGATGATCCTCAGCAAGTGATTTATCCCCAATTGCTGGAGTAAACCCGACTCCAAAACGGGTAGATGCTCGATATTATCCTTGATGGGGTTAAATGCTAGTGTCGAAGGTATTGTATAGGCGCTGAATAGCTGCCAAAAACATTTCACTGTAAACCGCATCTGAGAGCCTTTATAGGCTGATACTTTCAGTCTACAAATGTTGTACTTTCTTTAATCACCTGGGCCAGTGCTGCATACATAGAACCACACCGAAAGAGCTATTCCTAGCCTAGGGCGGGGAGAATTATCGGTGGGAACTGGCATAAGATATGCCATGAGCAGTATACCGAATATACTGGCTATAATGAGGCTACTAGCATCGTTACATCTAAATATTGACAAACACCACATGATTATAAGAGTGATATAGTCAACAAAGGGCAACGGGCGACGTGAATGGCTGGCCCAACTGCAACTGAAGAAAGCTACGATCCTTCTGCCACGGTCTTAAAATAATCATTATAATAAAAAATACAGCATAAAATACCTCAGCAGACATTAGTATCTTGCACAAGAAATACACCGACTGTGTGCAAGAACAAGCAAAATATCAAATATTGAAATGAAATTAAATTTTATTTATTTATAGTGCACTTTTAACACATGGCTATCAAAGACACTTGACAAATTTATGGTTGCTATGATTAACTAGAAACTATTATAATTACTAAATATTATAATTACTTAATATTATAATCACTAAATGACCTACAGTAAGTCACTCACAGTTAAGTCACGCGCACGGTTATATATGACAGATAAATGCTCCTCGTTACTGGTCGTTCTGATTAATTCTATGGTCTCTTGCATTTCAGCTCTAACGCTGAGGCACTCACGCAGTTTCTCTCGATATTCCGATATCTGTAATCGAGCATGACGGCGTATAATCTAATACTGCCAAAAATTTTAATCTGCACCTCATCATCTAACAATTTATTGAAATAGTAAACACAGATATGTTACGATTTAATAAAACACAATTCTTCGAGATTTCCCGAGCTGTTAGAAATTTATCCAATAGCAAAAGAGATTATTGGTTCTTTGTGAATCACCGGATCTTCTATTCCTTTGGGCCTTGAGTTTGGGTCACAAGGGTCATTCATTTCTAAACACTTATCACCCGATGCAATAGGTTCACCAATAATAGCTATATTATATATATTATATATAATTAGTATTATACTATAAATATGCACAGTTATATATCACTGATAATCGCTCCTAAGTACTGGTTGCTTCTATTATTGCTATGGTGTCTTGCGCTTGAGCTCTAATGCTGAGGCGCTCGACTATGGCGCATCAGACTATAAACACGGAACCGCTAAAATAGTCACCGTATCGTCTAACTCACTGTTATCGATTTCTTCGCTTCCTTGACATCGCTACGTTTCGCTCCCTTGACATCGCTACGTTTCGCTCGGCAAACATCTCGCGTGAACGATGCGACCCACGCTTCGTCGTCGTTCGTTAAGCTCGATGCGCCGCAATTAGTCGTTTGCGACGCGTCAGAATTTTTAATGGGGAGAGAATCTGTGAAATGTGACGATGGCTGATGGGGAGGAGGCTGGTACTGATGATACGACGTCGGGTGGAATGACTCCCGCGGTGGTTGGAGCATTCGCTGCTGCGGGTGAGGCACATTATGTGGTTGATTAGGGATGCCCGGTGGTGGATTAGACATGCCCGATGATGGATTAGACATGCCCGGTGGTGGATTAGACATGCCCCGTGGTGGATTAGACATGCTCGGTGGTGGATTAGACATGCCCGGTGGTGGATTAGACGTGCCCGGTGGTGGATTAAACATGCCCAGTGGTGGATTAGACATGCTCGGTGGTGGATTAGACATGTCCCGTGGTGGATTAGACATGCCCAGTGGTGGATTAGACATGCCCAGTGGTGGATTAGACATGCTCGGTGGTGGATTAGACATGTCCCGTGGTGGATTAGACATGTCCAATGCCGGATTAGACGTGCCTGGTGGTTGACTAGATATGCCCGGTGGTGGATTAGATATGCCCAGTGGTGGATTGGACATGTCCAATGCCGGATTAGACACGCCCGGTGGTGGAATGCCGGGTGGCGCATTAGACATACCCCGTGGGGGTGCAGGCACTCTCTGAATTGTATGGCGCATGCTATGTGGTGGATGAAGTATGCCCTGTGTTGAATGAGGCACACGCTGTGGTGGATGAGGTATGCCACGTGTTAGATGAAGTATGCCCGATCCGTGTTTAAGCATGCCTTGTGTTGGATTAGAAGTGCCCTGTGGTGGATGGTGCAGGTCTCGTGTGAGATGAGGCACATTTGGTGGAGGATTTAGAATATGACCTAGTCTTGATTTGTCGAACAAATGCTGTTGTTCCGGCAAATCAAACGAATTGGATGTTTCAGAAATACTGCTTCTCTCTTGAGAAAATTGTGATTGATTCTCAGAAAATGGATTATCTTTTGTATATTGATTAATTGAGGATGGGCTAAATGCGGACGTAGGTGGTTTGACAGAGCCTTGTCTTGGAAGCTGCTTGGGTGGAGGATAAGTTGGTTGTCGTAGAGGCCGAACTTGATTTCTCAAAGGGTGGGAGTCTTGGAAATTAGTCGTGGGTGTCACGAATCGATGAGGTGGTACCAAATATTCTCTTCGCGGTATTGTATCGGAAGATTGAATTGAACTTGGTTGCTGTGTCGACAAAGTCTGCCAAGGTCGTAAAATGCGAGATGCGGTGAGATCCGAACGAGGAAAAGATGATTGTGATGAATGTGGGTTCCTCGGTGGACGGTAAAAATGGTGTCGCTGCGCATCTCCAAAATTTTGACTGAAGCCAATGTCTGAAGGCATGGGCTTCGGAAACCTACTAGAGGCGTAGGGCTGTTGTAGAAAATTATCTTTTACTATATCGTCTTGCATTCTCAATTCGAATAGTACAGTTCTATAATACAAAATTCATATGATTGCCCTAACTCATATTAACAAGTATGAATCCAGATTGTGTACCAAATGATCATTTCGAACTGGCGAGTTTACCATGGCAGCTATTTCCAATTACATTCTGAATCTCGATAAAATTAAATATCTATAGTTGTATGATATTTTTTTACTCAAATGGAATATGTTCATAGTCGAGATTGACAATGATATTTATATGAGTTAAGAATGTGGCTGGTTGCATGAAAGAAGTCTTGGCCTCTCTTCTCAAAGTCACCTGAAAAGAAAATGACCAGTGTGACCTTTAAGAGAGTGTTGTGTGTAACAGATTACAAATTGATTATTTCTTTGTAAAGAGAATGATATTTGATATGTTACGTAATTTGGTATATATATTTTTAGCAATATCCCTACATCAATAAGCTGCATTAAAACACACAATGTCATATAAGAAGTCAACTTTTGATAGAAACTTTACAATTATATGATTAAAGCGAGTGTTACTTACACTGTGCTAAATCGTGGCTATTTCTAAGCAATACAGTATACCTGTAAGAGAAATACATGTGTAAAAAATATGACATTGGTCCAGTCTGAATCCATGACTGCCAAAGGATTGCTGGCGAGGAATGATCCGAAGTATAGGTTTTTTTTCTGTGCATCCCTATCCAGCTATTTGAGAACCGCATCGGCTACCCCCAGTGACTTCATGCCAAAGGATAGTATTGCTGCTCAAATAATAAATATACGAGAGGAGACTATCTGTGCATCTCAGCATTAAGGACCTTTTCGGAACATAATAATATTTTATAGTCACTTAATACCAGTGATATCACACCAGCTATGAATAAGGATACTCCATAATTGCGATCGCTTTTGTCGCATTTGTTTTTACCTTTCAAATCCGTAGTCCCTCAACGTACATCTGATGGCCGCCATTGGTAAATTACTGAGTGGATTATGTCCCCTTTTTCTAAGGTCAGTCTATACGGCCAGTCATATTTTAGTTCGAAGTTCGTTAAGAGACTAGATAAAAAATATGCAACATAATAGTCGATATAGGACGCAATGGCACCCTCCAATAAATAGTTGAAGAAACGCTCCCATTTTTACTGATCATGGGTTTGGTTTTTCATTCGTAAAGTTGAAAATTTTCATTCCAGTCAACCCATAATTTTTTCCAGCACATTATTGCGTGCACTGTACAATGAACAAATTCTTCGTGCATCGTTCATGAAGATATGTATTTTTATTATGGGTTATTGTAAATTTCTTTCGAGTGGAATAAACCTAAACTACATGAAATAATCCAAATTTTTGAATGAAGGACTTTGAATGCTGAAATTTGAATTAAAGTGGATTTTTAAAAAATATTAGGGATAGAACGTGGCAATATTCCAAGTACGTCTCACATTAGTATGCAACTGTGTATTGTGTAACAATAGACTGAGAGTACGCCGTGGTATGCGCTATTATAGGATTGATACAAAACTCATCAGTCGTGAGACGGCAATGGATTAGTCTCAGTAAAGACTCGTAAACACCATCGAGTCTGGGAAGGTTGGTCCATTTATGTCTCTGATTCCCAACACCCACAGGTTGCCTACAGAGTAGATGTCTCAGTTATAAGAGTAAATAAATACTCGTAAACACCAACGAGTCTGGTAAGATAGTTGACCTTGGTCCATTTATGTCTCTGATTCCCAACACCCACAGGTTGCCTACAGAGTAGATGTCTCAGTTAAAAGAGTAAATACTCGTAAACACCAACGAGTCTGGTAAGATAGTTGACCTTGGTCCTTTTATGTCTCTGATTCCCAACACCCACAGATTGCCTACATAGTAGATATGCTGCGCATTTGACTAAGTGTGTGATAGTTCGTGATCATTTACAATGAAATGACGAGATAGTGGAGAATAATTGTTAAGCTCCACAGAGATCTTCTTGAGGAAAAACAGACACGTCAGAGGGGAGATAAAGGTAAAAAGGCGAGGATTTGGTGCTACTTTATAATTAAATGTCAGTGCCACGTACAACATTGCCCTGTTACATCCCTAAGATATTTTCACAATCATTCACGACAAATGTTTCTCAATATTCAAGCACGAAAATCTCACTAATTTCCTATTAATGTGATGGTAATAGGGGTAGCCAATGTTGCTCTATCAATAGCTGGAGAGAAATGCACAGAAGAAAACCTATACCACTTTTCCTATTGTGGTAAGCGCGGGGGAAAAATCCCTGGTTTATGCTGGTTCGCAACCTCCCGCAGGAGAGGGAGCGCTTCGAACCACTAAACCACTGGCGCCAATGATATATCTGTACTGAAATGCAACATGCTACGGTCGTTTACATTGACCTGAGATTTTTCGAAAAATCCAATCATATACATCCGAAGAATGCTAATAGATTATGTGTCATAGTTCTGACGGTTTCACGCTTCAGTCACCCGACTATAAAATGAGACACGAAAAGGCCGGTGGTTGTTCATTTACATGTAAGTTTATTTAACGTCTAACTCCGTAGCGCTGTTTACCTAGCATTTGTATTCTATTCAATATACGTTATAGTGGGTCCATAGCAAACCTGCTACTATGGGCTGCTTAGTTAATTGGATATATTATTCACCACTAAAATAATAAGCTTATGTGATAATAAGGCAATTATTTTACAGATAAAAGTACTTACACCGATTCATCGTACGTTTCAGCATATTTTCATGTTGGGAATATATTCGATAAACGAATAACTTTAACACATACCCACACTGCAAGAGCTTCTAGACCTCTAATGAGTATACGGTGTTTAAGGAGTTTCTGTCCGAAAAACGGCACTATTTGTTTTTTGGCCAGGCCAAGTATTGGTGTTTTGAATTCTCACTGCAACAATCTAACAACTTTTCACCCATGTATCGCAGTGTGCCTATTAGCACCCGCAGTAAATTTACTACTATTAAAGTGAGAGCATTAAAAACTCGATTTTCCTGCTTCCTTGTTCACTTATAAGATCGACTTCGAACTTATCTAGATATTAGTTTACGATATACCACGTTCAACTATTAAAAATCTCTGAGCTGCCTAGCTCGCTCACCCATCATGCATTCTGGTGCCGTATTGAAGCTTTTCACATATTAGTTAATTAATTGATTACCAAAAGATGAAAATATAGTTAGATTTCCTATGATTTGGAAAAACTCCACGCTGTGTTGTAACATCAACGATGTCACCATCTCGCCATCACAATGAGTTCGAAATCTTGGTGTAATCATTGACAGCCATCTCACTCTCAAATCTGGTTACTACCACCTCAGAAACATTCGCTTCGTTTTAAAATACCACGCTCCTACACACTGCCATACCCTTATCCACGCATTTGTGACCATCACAATGAGTTCGAAATCTTGGTGTAATATTTGACAGCCATCTCACTCTCAAATCTGGGTTACTACCAGCTCAGAAACATTCGCTTCGTTTTAAAATACCTCGCTCCTACACACTGCCATACGCTTATCCACGCATTTGTGACCAGTCGTCTCAATTACTGCAACTTTCTCCTTGTAAACTCACCAAAAATAATTATTTCTTGGCTTCAAAAATTACAAAACGCTGCTGCACGCCTTATCACCTCGACCAGCAGAACTGATCATATTACGCCAATTCTTGCTTCTCTTCGCTGGCTTCCTGTTGAGAAGCACATCATTTTGAAAATCCTGACCTTCATTTTCAAAGCCATCCTTCAAACATTACTTTAATATTAGCACCATTACTCCCTTAATATGATATGATAACATGTAGTATAGTGTATTGAATATATCTACAAATCGTCAATTCCTGTCTCTCATCTGCATGTTATGCATCCCGTAATCAAATTTTCAGTATTATTAGAGAAATAAGCTTTCAATAGTTCATATTCAGAGCAAAGCAACAAAAGTGCTCTACGATACTATAACATGGTGAAAATTTTTTGCAATTTTTGGCATCTGTATATCTTAAAAAAAATCTATACTTAGAGAAATGACAATCCTAGCTCGGAAGCGAGCAGAATAGTGGTTAGGAGTGCAGTTTATCAGACGAAGCATTTTGAGTTCAAATCAGCAGGAACGAAGGATTTTCTCTGAGCATTCCACTTATATTTGCCACGTATTTTAAATTAGCAGAATTTTTTGATTGAGATGGAAAAATGCAATATCTATACTGAGGCAATCAATATTAGATGAGAAACTGACATTTACTGGAACAAATTCGTGTTCTAAAACCTTGCATATATTTATTTTCTATATATAGGTCACTTGGGATGACAAAACTAATTATATACTTAACCATGCCTGGAGGGCTGGACAGGAATCGAGCATTTTAATCATCCTCCCACTGTTCGCGAAGACGCACGTATCCCCTGAGAGTGTACGGGCGTATGTTCTGTACTTTGGAAAGTAGTCTAATGAGAGGATTAATATTGAATGTAAACGTGTCTGTATTTCTGAGTTTTTGCAAGGATAACATAAGTCTAGCAAACATCGCCATCATATCTTTTGAGTCTTGCCTCTTGGGGAAGGCAAAATCACTTTTATGTCGGGAAAGCGTCCGGCGTGAATGAAAGAGTATATCAGATTCAGATTCGCTCATCTTAGACACGCCCATATCGGATACACAAGAAAACAAGCCCATATTGAAATCTGGACATTCACTGGATTCATAATCCAGGTAGTAACTGTATACGGATGTTGATTCTCCGGAAGCTGGCCCAATAATGCTACCTTCACGTTGTTGGTTCATTCCTAGCGACATCTTGCTGTCTAGCATGATAGAAGCTGCTCTACGTATGGGTCCATGAGGGGTGTGAATATCGCTGCGGTCCGACGAGTGGTTCAAACGATCTCCCATTTCCCAATCGGCAATGAGCAACTTGAGGTATTTCGTAAAGAAAAATAAGAAGAGAGTTTCTTTAGATATAAGTAGATCGAGTAATAGAGATGTGGAGTAACTAATCGCCTTGCAGAAGCCGCAGAACAGGATGTGAATGTCTACTGCTCTTCTGTCGCGCGTAGGCTTGAAGTTTAGTTGTCTGCATAACAAAACATGATAACGGACATCCGAAATACATTCGAATACAATTCATGTTTTTTACAGAGAATAATGATTAATGTTCATGATAAAACAAGGTATGGTCTGTGACATTTGGTGTCTAGTAAGTTCCAAAACAACACAAAAATTATTAGATAATGGAGAGCATAGTGGAAAGCCATACGTCTTTAAGTCCATATGTTCACATAATCGACAACCGTTCTTCAAGAAGTCTACTTCTAGCAACTGACCGTTGGTCAATAGTTATCGATAGAAGGGAGATAAGTACTTGGACGTAATCATCATCTTGTTCCATGAATACCTCTTTGATCCAATAAAGTAATCCGGTCTTGTGGATGTTTTCTATCTCGTTGAATTTATTACCTAGAGCCGATGTTTTCTCCAGTGCATCAATGACTGGGTTGATGAAATTACGCGAAGCTGTAATTAACAAATTGATGTCAATCTAACAGTCTTATATAGACCGTTATGTATTTTGTATATGTGAAAATGTGTGTACATATATCTGCCTTTGTTATCGTCGCCAATGCCTATATATATCACTGAATTCGCTCGTGCTGATGTATTCATACGCGAGCTGCTCAACAGCTTGTCTTAATTTTATGGATGTGATACGTGGAGTTACTGGCGTGGTATATTCGAGAGGCAAAGAGGGGGAAGTTCTTAACCATAAAACAGCTATTCTCCCTGTTACAGTATCCCAGACATGGGGTAAGTTTTTGAATTAGGGACCACGTGAGCACGAATAACCAACATCGCTAGCCATATACACTCATAGATGAAAAATATATCTCATTAGAAATAAGTTTTTTCAACTAGCATTTTTATGTGTAATTATTATGGGACAAGAAAACGCCTATTATAAGCTGAATTCTAACGTAATAAATGTTAGACACTGGCGCTGAAAGCCATTTTTTTTTCCTTTTTCTTACAAATGTATATAGTCACTTTAATAATTTAGTCAACATAGGATAACAGATTATGTAAATGAAAGGCACAACTGTAAATGGTGATAGCTACATTCATTCTGCCACCCTCTTAAAATAATATTTGTATTTGATTTTTATTTTCTGGGTTGTAGATTCGTTTCATGAGAATAATATTATGATTACCATCCAAAGTTTCCATTCCAGCGTTACAGGCTACAAGCGCGACTTTGCGTAACATGAACTTGTTTATTCTTTTATTTTTATCGACTACCTTCCCGTATATTTTCGACGAGATTGTTGGCTGGACAGTCGACCAGCTGAAAGTCGTTGAATAATTGAAGTCGATGCCATTGAACAGATCTTTGTTGATAGATGCGATTACAGATTTACCGAGGTCGCGTATGTGACGCGTTTCTCGATCCTTTCTGGAGAAATACGTGAGAATCGCGTTCATTACGTCTAATACTCGCGTCTGGACCATGTACGATTTCCGCGTCAGCCACAATATGTCCAACAATCGAGGATGTAGTTTGAGTAAATCGTCGTGTATCTCCACGGGAACAGCCATGGGCGATGTCTCGCTCAATTCCGAAATGTCCTGCAGCTTTTGTTGAATACCGCGTTTGGAGACGATTAAGCGTTTCCACAGTCGTAAAAAGCTCACGACTGCGTCGAATTTGTTCGCGTCGTGGTCGAGGATCTTGTTCCGATATTCGTGAACTATATCCACGATGCAGCTCATGTAAAACCGCCAGCCAGAACCAATTGTCGTGATTACGTGGCACTGCATTCCTAGGTTGTGGCATCTCTGTAGCAGTTTATGGGCCAGATTGAATATAGTTGCTAGATGACTGTAGGCCTCAACTGAGCCAATATGTGCCACAATGTCTTGGAACAGAACTAGTTGCCAATGCTGCAGTACATACACAATTCATCTACAGTTAATAAATATAAGTGACTAGAATGAAATGAAATTTTATTGATTTATAGTGCCCTCTTAACACATGGCTATCAAAGACACTTTAGACAATGACAAACATCGAAGACATACCATGATAAAATGTTTTTGCCAAATTAATGTATGGCAGTTACTGGTGTTTTATTAGATACATACAGCACATCTGAACTACTACAGTTAAAGAAAGTTTACTTCATGTTATTAACATAAGTCACATGTGACATTGAACAATCAGTTATTAGGACCAGCAGCTCTGACATTGAACAATCAGTTATTGAGACAAGCAGCTATGACATTGAACAATCAGTTATTCGGACCAGCAGCTCTGACATTGAACAATTAGTTATTGGGACAAGCAGCTCTGACATTGAACAATTAGTTATTGGGACAAGCAGCTCTGACATTGAACAATCATTTATTCGGACCAGCAGCTCTAACATTAAACAATCATTTATTGGGACAAGCAGCTCTGACATTGAACAATTAGTTATTGGGACAAGCAGCTCTGACATTGAACAATCAGTTACTGGAACAAAGCGGAAGCAATTCAATGCAAATATCTTTTGCTATGGGTTGGTGACAAAGGCTGTGAAATTTTTAGTACATGGACAATCGCAGAAGCTGATAAAGACAAGTTACAGGTCCTGTATGATCATTTCCAGGCATATGTATGACCTAAACTAAATCCAATATTTACGTGATACAAACATAACAACATCATACAAGATGGATCATTTGACGTTTCGTAACCAACTTGAGAGTCGCAATAAAGGACTTCTCATATACCGAACCGGATGGAATACTACATGACCGCATTGTAATCAGTGTGTCATCTAAGCAACGTGAAAAGCTGATAAATGAAGGTGAACAATTGTCGTTGGAAAAGGCAATCCATATCGGGCAAAATTACGAATGTGCTCAAAGGCAGCTGCAGCAGATGAACAATGGCAGTTCGGATGCTCAATCAGTCAGACGTCAGCCCAAGAACATACAAAGTAAATATAAAGGAAATTGTGTCGGGCCAGAACACCAACCTGGGACACCCAACCAGAAGAAAGGAGTGCCTATAACATGACCATCACCATGTCTATCCACAAATGCGGGAAACCAACGCAACTGTGGTAGATGCGGGCGCTGTCGCTCGAAAAGCGACGAGTGCCGCGCAATGGGTCAAAAATGCAATAATTGCGCAAAATTTAATCATTTTGCGACAATGTACTGTAGTAACAATAAAGTTAATGCTGTTGACGAGGACGAATAGGAACTAGATAAAGAGCCAGACAACTTCTGCATTAGTAGTATAAATAAGCCTAATGTAGACGCTGGTAATGACCAGATGTTTGTGACAGTAAAAGTAGGACCAGGCTAAACGCCAGTCAACTTTAATGTTGAGACGGGTTCCCAAGTTGACATCTTACCATTAAGCACATACAGACGGTGTCTGTTAATCGTGGGTTGAAGGTTGCCCATAGTAAATTGTCAGCTTATGACTGACAGTAATCAGTTAAAGATGCTAGGCGTATGCAATATGGCATTTGTGTATAAACAGCGTACAAGAATGAATGCATTTTATGTTGTAGATACCACGTCGTCGCCGATTCTAGGTCTTAAGTCCTGCCTGGAGCTGGAACTAGTAAAGTTCACCCTGTCGATAATCAACCGCTTGACAAACACACTGTATTAACCCAATATTCACATGTTTTTGCTGGTGTAGGATTGTTTGCAGGTAAATGCAAGATACACCTGAATCCTGATGCTGTTCCTGTGGTACAGCCCCCTCAAAAGGTTCCCGTCGCTCTTCATGACAAGCTAAAATCTTAACTAGAAACCATGGAGCGTAACAAGATCATTGCTAATGTACACAGGCCTATAGAATGGGTCAATTCACTAGTTAGAGTAGAAAAACCATATAAGACAAACTGAGAATTTGTCTAGACCCACAAAACCTTAATCGTGCCATATTATGACCCCATTATCCCATGAAATTCATGGAAGACATATTGCCAAAACTTATAGGTGCCAAATACTTTAGTAATTTGGATACACGCTTGGGGTGTTGGTCGATAAAGCTAGAAGAATCCTCATATTTGATCTTTGACGACTTCCTTTTGGCGCCAAATCAGCCCAAGAGGAGTTCCAAAGAAAGATAGACCAAGCATACGATGGTGGTCTAGATTGTGTCCAGGCTATAGTCGATGACATACCAGTAGTGGGGGCAACACGTGAAGTCCATGATAGAAATCTAAAGAGAGTTCTGGAGCGTTCCCGCGAAGTTGGAATAAAGCTCAACGAGGACAAATTGTCCATTGGAATTAGTTAAGTAAGCTATTTTGGGCATGTCCTTAGTGCAGAAGGACTAAAACCAGACCCATCCAAGATAGCTGCAATAAGAGAGATGAAACCGCCAGAGAATAAATAGGGGTTTAGTTGCTTGGTATGATAAACTACCTTGCAACGTTCGCCCCCAAACTCTCAAAAATTACTACTCCCATGCATCAACTCTTAGGACGTGATATTGAATTTATATGGGATACAGCCCAAGAGGAGGCATTCCGGAAGATCAAAGAGATGCTTACACAATGTCCAGGACCAGCGTTAATGTACTTTGATCCAAAGAAAGCTATAGTCCTGCAAGTACATTCTTCAAGGTACGGATTAGGCGCCAGTCTTCTACAGAAGGGCAAACCTGTGTCGTATGCATCAAAAGCTTTAACACCTTCTTAAGTAAATTATGCTCAAATCGAGAAGGAAATGTTTGCCATCTTATTTGGGTGCCAGAGATTTCACCAATATGTGTATGGTAGAAACATTGTTGTAAACTCTGACCACAAACCTCTAACGACAATCATGAAAAAGCCTATTGGCACAGCGCCACCCCGATTACAAAGAATGATGGTGCAGTTACAAAGGTATAATATTCACATAATTCACAAACCTGGTAAAGAAATACCGGTAGCAGACACGCTGTCTCGTAAATTCTTACCCGTCACGTACCCTGAGTGAACCCAACACGTTGATGCATATGTTCATTTAATCTTGTCCAACGTAAACGTGTCCGACCGCAAAATGTCCGATATTAGAAAAGAGACTGCATCAGATTCACAATTTGTTAGTCTTACGACAACCATTCTAAATGGATGGCTGGATAACAGACGCTAGTGTCCCAGTATTATAGCTGAATACTGGAACCACAGAGATAAATTATCAGTTGTTAATGGCATTGTGTTCCAATCACAGAAGGTAGTGATTCCAGGGCAACTCAGATGAAAGATTGTGGAAAACATACAAATTGGCCACATGGGCATCGAGAAGTGCATAGCATGAGCCCGTAACATCATCTTCTGGCCCGGAATGTACAAGGAAATTACTAAGTTTGTACAAGAATGCCCTGTGTGCCTTCAACACAAAAACTCAAACTGTAAGGAGCCATTGATGCCACAGGAGTGCCCTGATCGCCTGTGGCGAGTTGTTGCAACTGATCTGTTCACTCTCAATGAAAAGACTGTTCTTGTAGTGGACTACTACAGCCGGAATTTCAAGGTATGTAAGAACCCAATAAAAAATCCGTTATGGTCTTTCAAAAATAAAAATCATCTGTTCCATCTAGCTCAAACTACGCAAAGTCGAACGGTCAAACTACGCAAAGTCGAACGGTCAAACTACGCAAAGTCGAACGGTCTAGCAGAATGTACTGTGCAGACAGTACAGAATTTACTGTCATAGGCGAAGCCAACACACAAAGACCCTAACTTAGCCATTCTTGAATATATAAACACTCCCATATCTTCATCCAATAAATCCTCATCTCAATGGGCAAGAAGTTAAGATCTCTGCTCCCAACAACAAAACCGCAATTGCATCCTGTTATGTATTCACTCAGCATTAGTCTAGTACTGTAATAGTTATTACTAGACCCTCCCCCAATAATGGTTTCTCCCTAGTGAGCATAAGCTTAGCTGTAGACAATGACAATGCCTTTGTTTGGTGTGCTGGGTTTCCCTCGTGAATGATTTTGCAATGTAGTTGTAGTTTGATAAAACATAGAGTTCAAATATAACACATCCCCGCGCTATGAACCATACCAGCTACTGCGCAGAATTTAATCGCGATCACGCTAGTCAGAAAATGCATGATGACCAGGATGCTAAGCCGTTACCACCACTAATGATAGGCGAACATTTAACGAGCAAGTATTAGGCAACAGGCAACTGTTATTAACAGGATAATGAGCGATCGTATTCAACAAACACAAGAGGCCAATCCACAGATCACACGTCCACATTCAGTGCCCAACCATAACAAAACACACTCATATCCAGTGCCACGAACACAAGACGATTCTTACGTTACTCGATATGGTAAAATAGTCGAACCCAAGAATATCACGTCAATGTAGAGTTTTAGTAGACAAGTCGCTATGTGATTATACTGTAGTTCACTAAGACAATTCTAATACACAATGACATGTCATAGTACATATATATAGAGTAGCTTGCATGTCGTTTTACTTAGATCTATTTGTTTATTAAAAAGAGATAGATGTTGTAGAGTTTTAGTAGACAAGTCGCTACGTGATTATACTGTAGGTCACTAAGACAATTCCAATACACAATGACATGTCATAGTACATATATATAGAGTAGCTTGCATGTCGTTTTACTTAGATCTATTTGTTATTAAAAAGAGATAGATGTTGTAGAGTTTTAGTAGACAAGTCGCTACGTGATTATACTGTAGTTCACTAAGACAATTCCAATTCACAATGACATGTCATAGCACATATATATAGAGTAGCGTGCATGTCGTTTTACTTAGGTCTGTTTGTTTATTAAAAAAGAGAGATGTTGTATAATGCTGGCGAATACCAAAACATATGGGACGAGCAAAATAGGGTTTAAGTATGGTTGCCAAAGCTGCTTGACGTTGATTTTGTAAGTGTGCTTAAATCTAATTGAAAGTTAGATTAGTTGATGTCACGCGTTGAGATGTTGTTATTATCTGATAACCAAGCGTAACGAACAAAAAATACAGCAGGTTTATTGATAAAGTTGACGAATGGTTCCAACTGCCGGTCCAAATTTCATGTACAGATTTCGTTTCAATCAATTCAGCCAGATTTGAAAAAGCGAGTGGGATAGAAAAATTACTGTGATGTCATTCTAGTGCGGTAGTGTGCATTCCTGTCACCTTACTTTAGGTTCTTCATTCTGATTCTGGTACATTGACAACATGGAGTTGAGTGCTTTAACAGCGATGTAATGGACAAATGGGTCATCCGCAAGTAAACAGTCAATCTGAAAATTACACACACACATATA
>WURV02162497.1:0-15433 GCA_011762755.2 Epimenia babai | reverse complement strand
GAAAATGTACGGTACATTTCATATCACAGTTAATTAATCATATCTCAATTAATTTTACACAATATTTACATAATTTTCTACAATAAAAAAATGGAAGCCAGTCAAATATATCGCCGTAGGATATATATATATAACCTAGGATGATTGACAGTTTCCTAATATGGTCGCCTTAGACCTACAATATACCTAAACTGTAAACGAGTTTGGTCTGACGAATTCAATTGGTTAATGATTATGTCGTTTCCGGAAGTTTCTAGAGATTTTCTAGTCATCCAAAAGACTATAAACCAAAATCTTCCCCCTGCGGATGTTATTTCTACAACAAAGTTTAATTTAGTCTAACCTCGTAAGTATCATCTAGTTAGACAGATTACTAACGCTGCATAGTGTATATTTGTTAAGTGTTGATTCTTTGAAGTCATTACTAAAAGTAGAATTTCTTGATGTGTACGTTTCAGCATATTTTCGTGTTAAAGAAATAACGTTAACAACAGCTGAAGCAAAGTTTGAATCACAAATAACAATCTACGTGTCAATAAAAACTGACAACAGGCATTGATTTTAGTCGTAAGGACTCCTAACACTGATTACTTTTATCTCTGCTGAACTTAAATTTTCAAACAGTGATGAGATAATCAATGTTTTTTATAACAAACAGTTTTCACATGATTTTTGCCTCATATTTTTTACCTCTGTAATATCAACACTAAATTATATCTCACTAGCTTCAAGCTTTAAGAGACATTGTGAATATACAGTCAAACCTGCCCGAACGGCCACCTGTATTAAGCGGTCTTAACGGTCACTTCAAATTCCTCCTGACATGTACACTAGTCAACAATTCAAACCTGGATTAAACGGCCACCTGTCTTAACGGCCACTTTTTCGTGATTCCCGTGAGTGGCCGCTCAATAGAGGTTTGACTGTATATAATGATAATATATTGTCATTACTGTCATTAATAATATTATTGTCATTTTTATACCGTCATATACCAATATGGAGGTAGCTCGCAATGGCGGTGTCACAAAGAACAACATTATTATTGTATGTATGTACTATGTAACTACAGGGCATTTACAACGGTACTTGTTCTTGGTCCTTTACAAAGCAAGCACATAAATGTGGTTAATGTAATTAACTTATTAGCCTCAGTGGTGGAGCAAAAACACTGTAAAAAAAGCCACCGAGTCTGGGCAGACACTTGACTTGTTCCATTCACTCCACTGCTTTCAAATGTCCACAGACAGGCTACGCATGTCGCAGCCTCCGCTGAGTCTATGATAATTAATGGTTATTCACAATGGGATGATGACAAAGCGGAGAGGTAAGCGACATAGAGACCATCCATAGAGTATCTGAAGCAGTCACGCCAAGGAGATAAAGCCCTAAACAGAACCGCACTGCAAGTTTACCCTGACTACCATGGAAACAGGGGTTTAAGGCGCTTTTCGTCCCAAAAATGCCGCAGGTAGTATACTGGGTAGAGCTGGAATGGAACCAAGGACCCTGGGTTCAAAGCCGAAACACTCTAACCACTACGCCAACTGCCCCCGCGCCCACAAACAAACTTTCCTCTTGTAAGCCAGCAAGAATATTTTCATGTTTTCCTTTTTAATTTCATGAACACTTATGGCCGTATTTTTACATAATGTTTAAGATCTTACTTGTGAAGATTCGATTCATCAATGTCTAGAGTACTCACACATGACACACGGCCCGCCACAGTAATAACCAGTGGGCCTAACTGCTGTTAAACCGGATTGACATGTACCCAGAGACATCATGACAACAGAGATACTGGGAAAAACTCGGGGCACGTGAAACCTAATTTGGAGACTCGAATAAACCATTGGTAACATAATATAAGATATCAAAGTTAGCCGTAATAAGGGGACGATAGGGTTATTACCTTGTATAAAACTACAATAATAAGCTGCAGTGTTGAATCTCTGCACTATATATATTAAAGTGAGTAGTTCTCACACCATATCATCATAAATGGACAGGGAAAAGACGAGGTTTCGGTGCTACTTAATAATTACGTATCAGTTGCACGTACAATATTGTCCTGTTACATCGCTAAGATATTCGATCGTACGCCCACCATGTTCTCATGTTAGATTATTTTCGACAGACCAATTAATTACAATAACACATACTTACCTTTCTCACTGTTCTTGATATCTCCACATGATTTACAGCACAGCCTTTCTACGTTACTGTCGTAACAGGCGTGCGGCTCTGCAGCGATGGCTTCTTCGCATGTGTCATAGCCCTTTATCTTGTCTGTGAGCGGCCTGTTGCCGTACTCACACCCAGCTGTGTTCACGGTGTCAATTTTACCCGTATAGAAAACAAGGTGAGACATTTAATAATCAAGTAATAAATCTGCAGATTTTATACATATGACGACAGTGATTGTCTCACTATATAGAGATATATCTATGATTAAGCTCACAATTCCTAAAGGAAAAACCAAGAGAAATAACCTGGAATTGTGTATGAAACTAAAAAAGTATATTTGATTGAAATGTACTTGTGAGCTCAGCTGCCAAAGACAGTTAATATGAGTAAAACTTGAAATCAAACTTCCTCGTAGGTATGATAAAATAGTTAAGTTACCATTAGAATGAGATAGAGAATAAAGAGTCTTGGTATGGGGATTTTATTATGAAATTGGGAGGTTTCTTTGAAGAATGAAATATTCCTGTAACGATCAACAAAGGGGCAAGAGATTATCAAACACTGGCTGACCCAGGTACCTGACATGTGTCCTGTTGGAGAAACCCTATGACATCGTCAATTGACTTCAGTATATTAGTATTTCGCCCGAAAAAGAAGATAGTATACTAGCTAGAGCGGGAATTTAACAAGGGACTCCCGGATTCACAGTCAAACGCGCTAACAACTACGCCTACTGTCCTCCCCCAACCCCCAAAACAAAGTTGCGTTTTGCAGAATGTAAGGCATAATTTTTTTCATATTTTTCTTTTTTAATTTTATTAACAATGATGGCCGTATGTTTACATGATGTTTCGGATCTTTCGGCTAAAGATGTGATTCATCAATGTCTAGGGTGATTAGCCTGTATGACACTTCGACTGAAATTGTCGTTGTGACAATTCCCTAAATCTACGCTTAGATTATTTGAAGTGTTACCGTAGTTGGTCTTGGGGGCGATCAGCGGGCACGACACGCAGCATTCCTTAGCGTATAAATAACAATAACCAGGGTCCTTAGCAAGCGCCTCGTCACACGTCCAGCGTTCCGCTCCAATAAATCCACGCTTAGCTTCGCCGTATGGACATTTCTCTGAAGATGGAGCAAACGGCACTGCTTTATAAATAATAAATGTTAAATAAAATTCACATAAACTTGCACAATAATATTTAATATTTGCCATATAATAACGTCATTTTACGATAACCATTTAATAATGATTAAATCTCTAATTACAACAAGAAACCAAAGAAGCCTCAAGACACTTACCTGAAAAAGGAGAGGAAAAAAAACAAAACAAATAGCGATCTTAATATTAGAACGAAAAGACAACAAGGAGACTGCCTGACATAAAAAACATTGAGGCCAAAGAGACCTGACAATACCCATTACGACACTGAAACAAGACGAGAGATCAATGACATCATGATCTTAGAACGAGAAGACAACAAGGAGACTGCATGACATCAAAAACATGAGGTCAAAAATTCCCAACAATACCCAATACGATAATGAAACAAGACAAGATTCCAAAGAGACTCGACAGTAGCCATTACGATACTGAAACAAGAAAATACAGATTTGAGGAAAGAACTTACGCAGAAATCACCTCTAATGGCCAAAATAGAGATGCCCTAAACAAATCTAAATGAGACCTACGCAGACAATATCTGCAAAATGGCAGGCCTTCGCACTAAACAGACATGGAGATAATGATCTTCAAATAAAAAGTCGATAGAAATTATCTCCCCTCTGACCCCATGACGAGATGTTCAACAAATCTGAAAGATATCAATCCAAGGACACTTAAAGATAAAGGACAACACCTTTTATATAGACTAACTGGTTTATTGATCACAAGCTTTCGCATAAGCACTATGCTTCATCAGGTGATGAAAGTGGAATTAACACGCAGGTATATATACACACGGGGTAATGCACAGCTGTCCAATGAAAACACAAGAAAAACTGACAAAAAAATAGATAACACAGCACACAGTAGGAACAACGCGATAACAGCGGTCGCGGTAAATTAGGTGATAATACACGTGATGGTAATCAGTACATCAAATTACATCGTGGAATAGTTATCAGTACATAGAAGGACAGTATGTGCCAAATGGCAGACCCATTCGAAAAGCGGTTCTTAATAAAAAAAAATTTAAAGAAAAAATAGGAACATCGGCATAAGTTACTTCCCCTAGCTGTGATGGCGATACCATGAACAAATCTAGAAGAGACCAAACCAAGGACAATATCGGCCCACTATAACTCTGCGATAACCGGTTGCTGAGAAAAAAAATTTAAGAAAAAGTACGAACATCAACAGAAGTTACTTCCCCTAGTTGTGATGGCGATACCGTGAACAAATCTAGAAGAGACCAACCCGAGGACAATATCTGCCAAATGGCAGACTTCTGCGATAAGGGGTTCTTGAAAAGATTTTTTTGAGAAAATGTTAACACTGGAGGAACAGACGGACGACGGACAACCTTCGATCAGAAAAGCTCACCGAGCATAAGCTCAGGAGAGCAGTGAGCTAAAAATGGACATATATGACATGCAGTTAACATAGTGAAAATAAATTTAATTGATTTATAGAGTGCCTCTTTTAACACATAGCTATCAAAGACACTTCACAAATTTACGGTTACTATAATTAACTAGAAACACAAGGAATACGAAATAAACCTGTATGGAAATGTTTCAAATTGTATTATTCCATATCTTCAATATGGCGACTACATACGAAGCATTTTATGCTATGAAAACATAATTCAAACTCAAAGTACTGAAATTTAGAGTATAACGAAATTACTATATATTACATTTTCACTACCCAATTATGGTATATGTTGTCTTTCGTTTATATACAGGGTGATTCATAATTATGTACCCACTTTTGTAATGAGAAATTATCGTACTATAAACGTCGCGTATATACTTGGAGCCGCTGCGCAGGTTGGCGCAGATCATCACCAGCTTGGTGTTGATCTGCGGGTTGGCCGAAGCCGACAGCACCGGGATGCCGACCCCGCCGCGGCAGCCGTTGCCGAAGGACACCGCGCTACCCTGAACCTGGGTGAGCTTGGTGATCGCCGACTTCCAGTCGCTGCGGTTGATGCTGGTGCCGGTGTTGGAGCCGCCGGAGCTGGTGCAGCCGCCGTGGGTGTGAACACCAATCACCTTGCCGGTGTTCTCGTGGATCACCGGCGAACCGGAGTTGCCGCCGGTGGTGTCGGTGCGGTAACGCAGCCGAGTACCGGTCAGGCTGGCCAGCGGACCGACGTGGGTCTTCTGCACCAGGTTGAGGTAGTTGCGGGGCGAGGTCGAGCCGTAGCCGGTGATGCGGATGTTCTGGCCGCTGGTGGTGTTGGGCGGGGTCCCCAGCTGGTACCAGGAGCCCTGCGCGTCGCCGGGGAGCTTGCCGGTGTTGGCGTTCTTGTTGAGTTTGCCGACACACCAGTCGGCGCCGGTGCCGGCGTTGAGGTAGGCCACTGTCGAAGTGATCATCGGGTACTGGTCATTGGGGTGCGAACGACGGATCGAACCGCCGCTGCTGGAGTTCGGCACGTTGAACTCGATGAATTGGCTGCGGCTGCGAGACACACAGTGCCCTGCGGTGCCGAACAGGTCGCGGTCGAACAGCCAGCCGGTGCACCCGACCTGCAGACGGCCCTGACGCTTGTCCTGGCTCTGCTTGCGATCATCAACCGAACCGCAGATGGTCTGCTGGACTGGCTGCACCTGGGCGTTGAGGGAGCCGGTCAGGGCCTCGACCACCAGCACCCGGTTGGCGGCGCTGCCCGCGGCGGCGACCAGTTCGAGGCGCACGGAGTCACCGTTGAAGTAGCAGCTGCTGCCGCCGTAGCTGCGCAGGGACGCGGCATCGAGCCGCAGCTGGCCCTGATCCTGAAGGGACGTGATGCGCAGGAAACTGCCCTTGGGCAGGTTGGTCTTGCTGAACACCAGGCGGATCCAGGGCGCACCGGCGACTTTGACCACCTGGTTGAACACCACCGACGGCTGAGCCGTGGTGTTGTCCTGCCAGCGGGAATCCACCTTCATGCGGTGGCTGTATTCGGGGATGAACGCCTGCTGCGCAGGGGCAAACGCAGCGAGAGCGAGAACGGGGGCGAGACTCAGGTGGGAAAAACTGTGCACGGGGTTGCCTGGGGATTCAGTTGCAGGGGCCTGGGCAGGCCGCCGAAGCCTAACAGACCCACAGCACCACTGGCGAGCACGGCCGCGGCCACAACTGGGCACGAATCCGCGAAGATTCCCTTCCGATCGGTCCGATAGGACCAAGACAATGCGGACAAGTCCTGATTCCCCAACCCCGCCGAAACGCCCGATGCCACGCCCATCCTCCCGATCGACCTCCCCGTCACACTGGCTCTTGCGCGGGGCCTCCTGCCTACTCCTGGCCGCAATCCTGCCAGCCCAGGTATTCACCGCCCGCAATGACGCCCTCGGCGGCGCCCGGGTCGCCTCCGCCCGCTACCTCAGCGCCGGGAGCGCCAACCCCGCACTGCTGACCCGATTCCGCGACGGGGACAGCTTCGGCCTGATCATCCCCCGCCTGGGCGTCATCGCCGAGGACGAGCAGGACCTGCTGGACGGGATCGACGAGTTTCAGGACGAGGTAGACCGGATCCAGACCCGCCTCAACAACCTCACCGCGACTCCCGGTGACCTCAACCAGCTGGCCGCCCGGCTCAATGCCCTGGACGGGCGCAGCGCGCGGCTCGGCGTCGGCGGCGGGCTGGCGATCGCGGTGCCGGACCGGCGCTTCGCCTTCTCCCTGTTCGTCAGCTCCGAGGTCGACGCGACGGTCACTCCGAACATCAACGCCGCCGACATCACCACCATCCAGACCGCGACCAACGCGGCGGCCCTGGACACCCTGCTCTCCGAGGGCCGCGTGATCGGCGTCGGCCTGACCGAGGTGGGCTTCGCGATGGCCACCTCCTTCGACCTGCCCGGCGTGCAGCTCGCGGTCGGCCTGACCCCCAAGTACCAGCGGGTCGACACCTACAACTACTCGATCAACATCAACAACTTCGACGACAACGACTTCGAGGACAGCCAGTACCGCAACGACGACTCCGGCTTCAACCTCGACCTCGGCGCAGCACTGGTGTTCGACTCGGGCCTGACCCTGGGCCTGGTCGCGCGCAACATGATCGAAGAGGACTACCAGACGGTGATCACCAACGCGACCCAGTACACCATCGCCATCGAGCCGGTGTACACCGCCGGTGTCGCGTTCCAGACCGGCGGCATGCTGCTCACCGCCGATGTCGATCTCAACAAGACCGAGCGCTTCACCAACGCCGACTTCCAGGAGGTGCGGGGCGGCATCGAACTCGACCTCGGCGGCATGCTGCAGCTGCGCGGGGGTGTGGTCCACGACCTGGAAGACACCCGCGAGGACCTCTACTCCGCCGGCATCGGCATCGGCATCGGCTTCTGGCGCCTGGACATCACCGGCATCAGCACCCTGGACAACACCTACGGGGTGAGTTTCCAGAACAGCTTCAGCTTCTGAGTCGATCAGCTGGCGTCGCCGACCAGGTCCAGCAGGGCCTCGTGGAGATGCCCGTTGCTGGCCAACACCTGCTGCCCGTAGAGCCAGTCCTGGCCGCCGCGCAGGTCGCTGATCTGCCCCCCCGCCTCTCGCAAGACCACCGACCCGGCGGCGACGTCGTAGGGCGCCAGGTACATCTCCCAGTAGCCATCGAAGTGCCCGGCCGCGGTCATGCACAGGTCCAGCTCCGCCGAGCCCAGGCGGCGCAGGTCGCGGGTCCGGTGCAGGGCCCGGCCAAAGCGCCCCATGTTGTCATCCACCCCGGCTTCACTGCGGTTGTAGCTGAAGCCACTGGCGATCAAGGCACTACGCAACTCCTTGGTGGCTGTGACCTGCAGGCGCGCGCCGTTGCGAAAGGCACCGAGCCCCTGGGCTGCGGTGAAGGTCCAGCCCAGGGCGGGGGCGTGAACGACCCCTACCACCGGATCGCCCTGGTAGCAGAGTCCCACGGCCACCGCGAAGAAGGGCAGGCGGTGGACGAAGTTGGTGGTGCCGTCCAGGGGGTCGATGATCCACAAGAAGTCCTGGGACCCGGCGCTCGCCTGCCCTCTCGGGGTCAGCTCGCCCTCCTCGGCCAGGATGCCGTGCTCCGGCCAACGCTCCAGCAACGGGGCCACCACGGCCCGCTCCGCGGCCCGATCCGCCTCGGTCACCAACTCGATGGGGTGATCCTTGAATTCGGTGCGCAGGCCCTCCATCCGGTCCTGGTAGTCCATCAGGACTTCACCACCGGTGCGGGCTACCGCCTCGGCATCGGCCAGCAGCCGGCCCAGGAGCTCCGTGTCCAGCGCCCCCAACTCAGCCCTCCCCATCGAACAGGGCCGCGAGCATCTTCTCCTGCAGGGTGAAGGCCCCGGAGAAGTTGCGTCTCTTGCGGCTGTTCAGCAGGATGCTGAACACCAGCACCTCACCGTCGGGACGGCGCAGCAAGCCGGACAGTGCCTTGACCCCCCGAATGGTCCCGGTCTTGGCCCAGACCGAACGGCCCAGCTTCGGCCGACTGCCGAACTTCCGCTGCAGGGTGCCGACCCGACCCCGCCGGGCCAGCTTGGCGACGAACAGCTTGCCCTGGCCGGCGACACAGAGTTCGCGCAGCACCCGCACGAGAAAGTTGGCCGAGACCCGGTTCCCCCGGCTCAGACCAGAACCGTCCGCGAAGCGCAGCGCCGCCGGCAGCTTGCCGAGCTTCTCCCGCAGCTGGTCGCGCAGGACCTGCAACCCGTGGGCAAAATCGCCGACCCCAGCCGCCTCCCGACCGAGCACCCGCAGAAGCTGCTCGGCGTGGAAGTTGCTCGACTCGGCCAGGATCGGCCCCAGGGCCGTGGCCAGGCTGCTCCGCTCGGTGTGCACATCCAGGTCCCGCGCCGGGGCACTGGGGTCGATCTGCAGCCCGGCCTGGCTCAGGCTGTGCCGGAGGGACTGTTCGAATACCTGCAGCGGTGTCTGCACCACCCCGCGCACCGTCACCGATGGGACATGGGCGCCGATCTTGCCGTGGCCGCGAAAGCCCCCTTCCCCGTGGCTGACCCAGTACGAGTAGCGCTTGCGCCGGCGGGGATCGATGCGCACGGCCCCCCCCACCCCGGCGGCCAGAGGCGGACTGAGCAAGGCCAAGCGGGCCCGACCCTGGGGCCGGGGATGGATCCGCACCTCGAAGCAGCTCGCGTCGAGCACCAGCCCTGCGGTCGGGGCGCAGTAGGTCCGCGCGTACTGATCCTTGGGCCAGCCCTCAGGACGGATCGGACCGGGGAAAGCCTCGTGGAGCAGGCGAACACCTCGCAGGCGCTGGACGCCGTGCCGGCGCAGGCCGGCACGCACCCGGGCGAAAACCTTCTCCGCGGCGTGCTCCGATCCTCGCAGCCAGTTGGGGTCGCCGCCGGGCACCACCTGCAGCACCCCCTTGCGTAGACGGAAGCCGGTTCGGAACTCGTAGTCCGGCCCCAGCGCCCACAGGGCCGCGGCGGCGGTGAGGATCTTCTGGTTGCTCGCCGGCAACAGAGCCTGTTCGCCAGCATGGCTGTAGACCGCCGCGCCATCGTCGAGGCGGCGCACGCTGATCCCCACGTCGATACCCCGCTGCTCCGCCCCGGCCACCAAGGCCGCCAGACTCTGGGCAGGTGCGGGTGCCGCAAGAAGAAGACAGGTGAGGCGGACGACGGGAATGGGCCAGGACCGGTGCATGGGCTCTGGCGATCTTGCCACCGGACCTACCGGGCACACAAGGCGGCGCACAGGAATCGGCCACCGCGCCGAGGTAGGCTTCGGAACACCGGCCGCCGCAGTTCTTCCATGACACCATCCCGCAGGGGCATCTTCGCCCGCAACATCAGCAGCAACATGGCCGGGTATCTGGTCAACGCGGCGGTGATGCTGTTCCTCACCCCCTTCGTGCTCGAGCACCTGGGCAAGGAGGCCTGGGGGCTGTGGGCCGTGTTGATCGCCACCACCGGCAGCTATGGCGTTTTCGACCTCGGCGTGCGTTCGGCGCTTGGGCAGTACCTGACCCGGTACCACGCCCAGGAACGCCCGGACAAGGTCAATGAGAGCCTGAGCACCGCCCTGATGCTGGTCCTCGGCCTGGCGCTGCTCGGCATCCTGGTCACCTTGCTGCTCGGCGCCTTCCTGCCCGAGTTCCTGGCCACCCGCAACCCCGAGCTCGACCCTGCGGCTCTGGAGGCGCACGGCCACGCGGCCCGCCACACCACGTACATCATCGGCATCAGCACCGCCCTGTGCCTGCCGATGGCCCTGTTCCAGACCGTGACCTACGCCAAGGAGCGTATGGATCTCAGCAACGGGTTGGGTATCGCCGAGCGGCTGCTGATCGCGCTGGGCAGCGTCTGGGTCCTCGAATCCGGCTGGGGCATGGTCGGCCTGGCCTGGGTGGTCGGCGGACTACAGCTCGGCACCGCCGCCGCCCGGGTGCTGCTAGCCTTCCGCCTGATGCCCGGCCTGAGGGCCCACCCCCGCCTGTTCCGCCGCGCCGCGGTACGCGAGCTGGTCAGCTACGGCGTCTACAACAGCGCAGTCAACGCCGCCGACCGGGTGGTCCTGGCCACCGATGCCCTGGTCATTCTCTGGGCCCTCAACGAGGCTGCGGTTGCCGCCTACTCGGCGGGCGACAAGCTGATCCCGGTCTACACCCAGCTGGTGCTCGCGGTGACCTGGGCGGTCACCCCCCACGCCACCGCCTGCGACGCCCGAGGTGACCGCCCCGCCCTGCTGCAACTGCTGCGCAACGGCACCCGTGGCAGCGCCTTCCTCGCCGCGGTGATCGCCGGCGGGCTGCTGTTGGTCGGCGAGCCCTTCCTGGCCCTGTGGCTCGATCCCGAGTTCACCTCGGGGGAGGAGTTTGTCAGCTCCGGCTACATCCTGCAGCTGCTCGCCGTCGCCGCCTTGCTCCGCGGCGCCGCCAGCTGTGGGCGACAGATCCTGTTCGCCACCCGGCGCATGAAGCTCATGGCGGGCATGAGCGGCTTGGAGATGCTCTGCAACCTGGGCCTGAGTGTCGTGCTGGTGCAGAGCTGGGGAATCGAAGGGGTGGCCTGGGGCACCCTGGTGCCGATCCTGCTGATCTACGGTCTGTGGCAGGGGTTGGCCATCCAGAAGCGCCTCGGCCTGCCCTTCCGCCTGTTGCTCGCCGATCAGGCCCGGGCCATCCTGCCGACCCTGCTGGCGATGTACGGCACCGATCTCCTACTGCGGGAATGGCTGCCGGTGCTGAGCTGGGGCGAACTGATCCTGCGCTCCTGCTTGTTGCTGGTGCCGGCCCTGCTGGTCGGCTACTTCCTGGTACTCACCGCCAGCGAGCGGGACAAGCTCCACGGTTCCCGATCCCCGTCCCACTGAAGTGCCCCGCCACCCCCGTCACCAGGTCCAGGCCGTCGTCACCGACATGAACGCCAACGGCCTGGCCGTAGCCCGGGTGCTCGGCCGCCACGGGGTGTCGGTGGTCGGCATCGGCGATCCCGACAGCCCGGAGCTGCGCAGCCGTTTCCTGCGGGAGCGCTGGCCTACCACCGGCGACCTGCTGGCCCAGCTGCGCGAACGGGGGCCCCGCTTCGCCCAGCCCCCGGTGCTGTTCCCGATCACCGACGAGGCGGTCGAAGTGGTGGCCCGCAACGCCGCGGAGCTCGAGGGGGAGTACCGCATTGCCATGGGCCCCGCCGACCAGATCCTGCAGCTCCTGGACAAGCAGGATTTCGACACCCGCGCCCGCCGCCTCGGTCTGCCCCTGCCGCGCAGCCGAAACATCCACCACGCTGCCGAGCTCGAGGCCGCATTCGAAGAGATCCCCGGACCCTGGATTCTCAAGCCCAGCCAGAAGACCCCGGCCTACCTCGCCGCTGGAGGCCAGCGGGCCTACCAGGGCGCGGACCCCGCCCCCCTGCGCGAGGCCTTCCAGCGCAGTGCCGCGGTGGCCCCGCAGATGGTGCTGCAGGAGTACATCCCCGGGGGTGACGACGCGGTGTACTTCTGCCTGCTGGCTCGCAGCCAGGACAACCAGGTCCTCGCCCACTGCAGCGGCCGGAAACTCCGACAGTGGCGCCCGGGCACCGGCGGGACCTCGGCCTGCGAGCCGGTCGAAGAACCCGCGCTGTTGGAGATCGCCGAGACCCTGTTCCGCGACGCCGGGGTCTGGGGACTCTGCTCGATGGAGTTCAAGCGCGACGCCCGGGACGGAAGCTTCGTCTGCATCGAGCCCACCGTCGGCCGCAGTGACTGGCAGAACGGTCTCGCCGACGCCAACGGTCTGCCGTTGCCCTACCTCTGCTACCTGGACCGCTGCGCTGAGGCCCTCCCCCACCTGCGCCGACCCTGGCTCAGCCGCCGCTGGGTCCACTGGTCCAGTGATCGGCTCAGCGCCCACCACTATCGGCAACTCGGCCGCCTGTCACGCTTCGCCTGGCTCTGGTCCCTGCGTCCGCCGGTACGTGGGGCATACTTTGCAGTCGACGACCTCGGACCCTACCTTGCACGCCTGCAGGCGTGGCTCCGGCGCCGGCGACTGCCGCCGCAACCCAACCAGCCAGAACCCTGAGTCCCGACCAACTCGCTCCCAGCTCTGACGTGACCGGTGACCCCCCGGGCCAGCCCGCCGACGGGCCCAGCATTCCTCAGGACCTGCAGTTGCAGAATGCGCAACTCCTGCAGCCCTTTCGCGCCCTGGCCCTGACCGGGCTGCCGCGGATGTGGGATGACGTCCAGGGGCAGTACTGCTTCCGTGCCGTCCGCCAGGGCCAGGACCTGGGTGTCGAAGGGCACTCGCCCCGCTACGGGGCCATGGTGGCGATCGGGGCCGCGGCCCAGGCGGCGCTGGGAACCCCGGTCGAGTTGAACGACCAGGGCCTGCTCGACACCCTCGTCGCCGCTGCACCGCGCAGCCCCGTGCTCGGGGACGCCGGCCTGGTACTGCTCGCCCTTTGCCTTCGGCAGGATCCGCGGAGCACCGCCCTGGGCGAGGCGATCCTGGCCCGCCGCGACGAAGTCCTCGACCCCGGCCACGACCTGCCCAGTATGGAGACCGGCTTCGTCCTGATGGGTCTGGCCGCAGCCCTGCGTCAGGACCTGGCCCCGGCCGGCTGCCGCGACTTCGCCGCCGCGCTGGCCGACCAGTTGCGTGGCAACCAGGACTCGGAATCGGGCCTGTTCCACTTCTCCCGCCGACTACCCCGTAAGAACCTCCACCGCGCCCGCCTCGACGGCCACCTGGGCAGCTTCGCCTCACAGGTCTACCCGATCCTCGGGCTCGGCAGTCTGGCGCTGGCCCTCGACGACGAGCAGCTGCGGGCCAGTGCTCTGGCCGCCGCCGCAGCCGTCTGCCGCCATCAAGGCCCCTCGGGTGAGTGGTGGTGGATCTACCACCCCGGCCGCGACCGCGTCGCCCTGCGCCATCCCGTCTACACCGTCCACCAGGATGCCATGGGCCCTCTGGCCATGAGTCAGGCCCTCGAGCTCGGCGCGCCTGCGGAGACCTTCGCCGCCGCCAGCAAAAGGAGCCTGCAGTGGTTCGGCCAGGCCACCCAGGCCACCGGCCTGGAACTCTGCGATCCCCGTCAAGGCATGGTCTGGCGCGCCCTGCAGCACGACCATCCGGCACGCACGGAACGCCTCGGCCTGGGCCCTGGGGAACGGCTGCGCATGGCACGGGCCGCCTGGCTCGGGACGGCGGACCAACGGACCCTGCGACGGCCTCAGCTCTGCCCTGAGTGCCGCCCCTACCACCTGGGGTGGGTGCTCTGGGCCGAGGCCTGGGTCCGGCAGAATCGGGCACCCGGACTCTGAGTTTTTTCGCCGCCGGAGCACGGCCGCGGCAAGTCCTTGCAGCCCGCCCAGCTCCGGTGCTCGGGACGACCTGGCCGGGTCTCCATGGCGGCCATCCCCAAGCAAGGGTATTGCCAGGGGAGTCACACCACTATAGATAGTGCTCCCCCTGTTCAGGCGGCTGTGACGTGCTTGTCGGCACGCCACTCCCATGCAGCCCGGCGGGGTGCCCTGGTCCGCTTGCGGTAGGCGGACCATCACGAGTCCCCCCGGGGGACGCAACGGTCAGAACAAGGGAGGCTTGAGCATGTCAGCAGATCCGGTGCCCCCACACCGCGCCCTGCCCCGGCGCCGCGCCTGCTCTCCCACCGGGAACCATGCCCCCGGCCGACCGCCCCGGCACTGCCTCTCCGGCAGCCCGGCTCTGCGTCCCGTGGCCGCACCCGTGCCCCCCTCACCCGGTTTCGTCTCCCGGGTGATCCAACCAGACTAGCGGAGGAAACTCAGTTGAAGATCCAGCGGCGGTTCACGCAGGCAGGGGAATCCCCCTTTGCCGACATCAAGTTCACCAAGCGCACCTCAGAGATCCGGAATCCCGACGGGTCTCTCGTCTTCCAGGCCAAGGACATCGATGTCCCCGCGGAATGGAGCCAAGTGGCCACGGATATCCTGGCCCAGAAGTACTTCCGCAAGGCGGGCATCCCGCTGACCGACGCGGAGGGACAGCCGCTGCTGGATGCCGACGGCCAGCCGCGCACCGGCGGTGAAACCGACGCCCGCCAGGTCTTCCACCGCCTCGCCGGCTGCTGGACCCACTGGGGTGAGAAGTACAAGTACTTCGACAGCAAAAAGGACGCCCGCTCTTTCTACGACGAGCTCAGCTACATGCTGGCCCGCCAGTACGCCGCGCCCAACAGCCCGCAGTGGTTCAACACCGGCCTGCACTACGCCTACGGCATCGACGGCCCGGCCCAGGGGCACCAATTCATCGAGCCCGGCTCCCGCAAGCTCAAGAAGTGCGACTCGGCCTACGAGCGCCCCCAGCCCCACGCCTGCTTCATCCAGTCCGTCGATGACAGCCTGGTCAATCAGGGTGGCATCATGGACCTGTGGACCCGCGAGGCTCGCCTGTTCAAGTACGGCTCGGGCACCGGCTCCAACTTCTCCAACATCCGCGCCGAGAACGAGCCGCTGAGCGGCGGCGGCAAATCCTCCGGCCTGATGTCCTTCCTCAAGATCGGCGACCGGGCGGCCGGAGCGATCAAGTCAGGCGGCACCACCCGGCGCGCGGCGAAGATGGTCTGCCTCGACCTCGACCACCCCGACATCGAGGACTTCGTCTCCCGGAAGGTCACC
>WURV02162486.1:0-15435 GCA_011762755.2 Epimenia babai | reverse complement strand
GTCAATGGTTATTTACAATGAGATGATGACATAGCGGAGAGGTAAGCGACATAGAGATCACATATAGAGCATCTGAAACACAGCAAACGTCAGAGGGAAAAAGCCCTAACAGAACCACAATGCGACTCCCATGGGCAATAGGGTTTAAGGCGCTTTCAGCCCGAAAAACGCCATAGTTAGTATACTGGTCAGAGCGGGATATGAACCAGAGACCCCTAGATTCAAAGTCAAACACTCTAACCACTACGCCAGCTGCCCCCTAGGCGGGGCATACTGGATACGTCCAATAATTCAGGATGGAATTGTATCGTTTGTCTCCCAGTCATATACACTTGTACATGAAAAGAGGGAATATATGCAATAAGGAAATATATGCAGTAAGAGATGTTTTAATTAGTTCTACATCGATTGTATAAAATTGAGCATTTCTATATTCCTATTAGAGTAATCACTGTATATATGCTATACATGAATATATTCTTTTTGCTGGCTATATAGTCGTACTAACGTACGTGACTGTAATACGTTATAAATGCATATTGAGTTAAGTAAATAGAATAAGACATGAATGACTCATAGCTGCATTACTAATATAGCATCGGTCACGCTATAGTTACTGTACAGAGATGTCACCGTTGAATCAATTACAATATGGAGTACTTCGTCAAATAACCCACATAATTTGAATATGTGACAACCGTTTGTAACTTCACTGATACGTTACTACGGTATAAAGACAGTCATAAACAAAACACTGGGAGTGAAAATAAATGGATTTTTATATGGAACTACCACGAATTCATACCTTTTCTCAATGCTCCCCCTTCTCTATATCTTAACACAACAACTGAATGCGATACTAAAACCATCAAGAAACCGATTAATATAAATACATATCAAGTGTACATATACTAAAACTTATACAGAAATGTAACGCAAAAAATAGCTGCGTATATCCAGGAGCTATTACTGTGCAAAAAACGGATCGACAATTTATTATGTCGTTGAATATCGATTCGTGTGCAAGAGCAATAAATCGCGCCGAAGTAATAGCCTTGTACACCCCACAGTCACACCATGCGCGATTTGAATAGAATTACACACTGTAATCATTATGTTGAGTATATATACATACAAGTCATTTACGTCAAGTTTGATTGCCGCTGAACGGGTTTGAGTTGCAGTTTGAGTTGCGATTTGAATAGAATTACACACTGTGATCATTATGTTGAGTATATATACATACAAGTCATTTACGTTAAGTTTGATTGCCGCTGAGCGGGTTTGAGTTGCGGTTTGAGTTGCGCCCGAGCAGGTTTGAGTCGCGGCTGTCTCTGCATGTAGCGATGTCTATCATCGTTCATATACCGTAATTTATATGCTGCGCGATATCATTTTTATCGCACTCGCAACAAAGCGACGAAAAACAAAGCGCGCGCTTTGTAAAAAGTTGATCGGTGCGCGCAGGCATTAATTGCTCGTGGAAAATTAGAACGAAAAAAATGATGCCGACGCGATTATTATTTACCCGGAACGAATCGGACGATGTCAAACGAAGTTGGAGCAATGTCAAATCATTGAGATAAAATGTTTCTAGCCTGGCATTTACTGTTATTTTTACATTGTTTATTGTTTTCCTGTAGTTTATCTCCCGGCATCAGTAGATTTCTTTTGAAATCTTTCCTCATCGGCCAGTTGTGTAATAATTGAAAGGCAACCTGAAAAGCGACCAACTACCCGCGCAAAAGGTTGCAACTTCAAATGCGCGAAAACCTAGTATTTTTCCTGAGCATTCCGCCATTCCCTCTTTCTACTGCTGTTTGGATCGTTAATCGTTTATGTGGGTTGTTAAAAGCTATTTGGCTGTGTTGTCGGGTGGGAATCGTTTAGTGTTGTTGTGGGTGAATTAGAATCCTTTGGGACTATAAAATATTTCCCTCCTTAAATACTTAAATTTTGGGAGATATTCTGCGTGCAAAACAATACCTAGTGAATATTTATTAGCAGGGTGTGGCAGACATGAGAACACTGTGGCCCACTGCGGCTAAATACAACCGAATTAAATCAGTTCCGTACAGCCCTCAGACGATAATAAATAATAATAATATTAGAGTTTTATTTCAAGTGCCATATTATCCCTTGGTCGTTAAAGACAAGATGATGCCTACGACACTGTAAAATATTACTAAATTGAGTATATCAAAAAACAGAAATAACGACAAAGAAAAATAAATGAAGCAAGATTGACATTGGGCTTAATATAATATGACGGTTAACGAAAAAACATTGCCTAAAATGTATTCAAGTCTGAATAATCTAAATAAAAGTGGAATCCCCAAATTCTGGATTAAATAGTAATGCTGAATAAAATAATTTTGCAGGATGAATAATATTCAAGAGTAATAATAATCATCGTATTTTGTATTAGATGGCGTGCATATACAATTGTAAATACAGTGCATATACAATTTTATGCTATGATCAAATATGCCATTTACGCACAATAATGTACAGTAATACCCTGTCACGATACATACCATCACGCGTCTATATTATACATATTACGCTGAATAGGTGAAGCTGTCTGCTACGGTTACTAAGTGTATTTGGTTTGCTTAGAAGCTGTCTTCTATGGTTACTAAGTGTATTTAGTTATGCTAAGAAGCTGTCTACTATGGTTACAAAGTGTATTTGGTTATTTGTTTATAAGAAGCTGTTTGCTATGGTTACTAAGTGTATTTGGTTATGATAAGACGCTGTCTTCTATGGTTACTAAGTATATTTGGTTATGCTAATAAGCTGTCAGCTATGGTTACTAAGTGTATTTGGTTATTTGGTTATAAGAAGCTGCTTGCTATGGTTACTAAGTGTATTTGGTTCTGCTAAGAAGCTGTCAGCTATGGTTACTCAATACATTTAGTTCTGCTAAGAAGCTGTCTCCTATTGTTACTAAGTGTATTTGGTTATGCTAAGAAGCTGTCTGCTATGGTTACTAAGTGTATTTGGTTATTTGTTTATAAGAAGCCGTTTGCTATGGTTACTAAGTGTATTTGGGTCTGCTAAGAAGCTGTCAGCTATGGTTACTAAATAAACTTAGTTCTGCTAAGAAGCTGTCAGCTATGGTTACTAAATAAACTTAGTTCTGCTAAGAAGCTGTCTGCTATGGCTACTAAGTGTATCTGGCTCTGCCAAGAAGCTGTCTCTTATGGTTACTATGTATATTTGGTTATGCTAGTCTGGAATGGTTGGGTGTCTTAGCTTCTCAAGTGACCAAAGTGCAGTGATTTATTTATTAGTCTTCCTTATAGTCAGGTATGTGATTTTGTAGTGTTATCGTTGGTTGTAGTTGAGTGGCTGGTAAACCTCGACCATGCCTCAATACCTTCTTCCGGAACCCAGATAATGTGCCATATACCAGCAAGTTGAGGCTTAAGCCTTGTAAAAGGGCTGGCTTGCCAGAGGCTCTAGCACGGGCACTCTTGTATATTGGGGCCTTAGTCTAGATATCAAAACCTCAATGACCAGCAGCCAGAGCATGAGTAAGACACTGGATCCAATCCCAGTAGTCAAGGACAGAAGGCTCTTGCTCATTGTGTAGATGGGTATGTAAAACAAACTATTGCTAGGGAATCTTAGGGAATCTTTCTATGGAAGCTTTCTCTACTCGTCTACCACACAAAAATCTACCACTTGATAGTGGTCATGTTAGTTTTATATACCGTATCATAATGGCTAAAGTAAAATTTAAAGCACGGAGTCGAAGAAATGTCTAAAGTAATATAAAAGTGCAAAGTGCAAGCCCCGCTATAGGCAGGTATATTCACTATTCTCGATATGGCCAATGGTTTGGCCACGTATGCATCCCGGCCATTAATCAGCTCGTGATACGATCGGCCGATTCAATCAGCACCGCGACGCGTGAAGACCGCGAGCCAGATACAACCAAGAAACCCACGTGAATTTAACAATACACGCTACAATGTACGTAGCAAACAGCGCGGTCTGCTAGTATGTAGATACCATTAAGCCATCGTCCAAACCGGGGGTTTTCAACCTGTGGTCAACCTGTGTCATGACCCCCCATGGAGGTCGCAGTTTATGGTGTACTAAAGATAAAAATAAACCAAGTTTTATCCAATAGATGTCTTCACATTGTTTTTAACTATGTTTTTGTTGTGACTGCATGTGCGCAGCTGCGCTTGAATCGAAAGGGAGAGAGGTCAGTTCATATCGGTCGCTCATAATATGTCGAAAACCATAAACTGCCGAAAACCTCGCTGGTTACAAATGTCAACCAGCCGCCTATAAAACATATTACTCAGTTACTCTACTATTCATTAAAACCGGTATTTTGTTGTCATTTTGTATAAATTTAGATCTGAACGTCAGACGGTAACTAAATAAGAGCCTGCGAATCACAGAGTAGAATATTTAATCGTCTATGTCAGAACTTCCTGTACGGGAAAGAAAATGCGAGGATCTGCGCCATGCTGCTACACATTCACAACTTCACGTACAGAGAATAGATTCGCATCAACATTATAGAACCTAGTGGTACCCACTTGTTGGCGTTTCAAGAGGTGAAGTGACTCCGCGGAGCGCGCATCAGAACGACAGATCGTCGTCCAGCGCGGTGAATGTGTCGTATTCCAACGCGCCGTTCGAGATGGTGATCACGCCGGAACTCGGGCCGCGGTGGTTCTCGGCAACGGTCGTCGTCGACAACGATCGTTTAGACGACGACGCAACGGCGAATCGTTTACGAGGCGATCCCTCGCCGCGATTGCTGGTCCGCGTCGAGTGGCCGCACGGCGTATCGAGTTGGGATAGCCGCCGTTTACGCGCGGTGCTCCGCGTCTTATCGCGCTTGAACTTCGTCGGCGACGAATCGCTGTCGGAAGGCGTGAGACAGCGCGTCCGTTTATCCGGGCTGGATTCCGAATCCGTGGCGAAATCGTCCGATAGATGAGCCGTCTGAGTGACCTGATCGCTTTTCGCCGACTGTAACCGAGCGACGGTCGACGAAAGGTCGTTACTCAACGAAGCGACGTTTGAGGTCTTGGGATGACCTTTAATCCCGCCGCAGAAGCCATTAGCGCGCGGTTGGCGTTTGGTGAACCTCACGCCGTCGCCGTTCGACACGGGCGTTTTTATCACAGACGATTTATTTGGCGAACTCCTGAGCGAACGTTTTGTATAGGGTCGTCGCGGGCGTTTATTCCGCGCGTCCGGACTTTTTTGCATTTCGGACATATCGCTGTCGTCGTCCGATGCGACGCCGCCGCGTAGCATACCGCGGAAGTTAATCTTTTTATGACGAAGTCGACCGAGCGGTTCCGATGGCAGCGTGACGACTGGATTACAGAAAACGTCGGCAAACACCGGACGTGGTTGTCGTTCATCCTCCCTGAAGAAAAACGTGAATTTAGAGTAAGTCTATTTTTGGGACTAGCAAATTCATCGACAAAAAACATACATGCCAAACATCTAGATAGCAGTACCGAACCAGACACGTCATAAAATTCAGACCAAAAATTACCCAAAAAAGTGAAACTATTGATATGCATGATATATCCACCTTTTAAGTTAAAATTTTATGTTTAGTTCCTAAAATTGCATTAGGTCCTATATTACTTCTTAAAATTAAGTTATTTATTCATAATGTAATGAACGCTATGAAAATAATTTTACGAGGACATTAGTTACTAATAAATTATTGCAAAAGTTAAACATCAACATAGCGGTATTGATCAACAACAAAAGTACAAAGATTAACAATAAACACGCTGATGAATAATAAAGGCCGGAATCTATAATAAAGACATTAATAAATTATAGAGATATTAATCAACCATAAAAAGATTAATCTATAATAAGAAATTGATTAAGAATGGGACATGAATCAACAAGGAGACATGAATCAACTCAACAATAAAGACATTAATCTACAATAGACATTAATCTATAATGAAGACATTAATCTACAATGGACAATACAATAAAGACATTAATCGACAGTATAGAATATCAATCCACACACAAGAGGCCAAAGAGGCCCCAAGATGCTCACCTGACTATTTGGAAAAAATTAAACAAGAAAAACAAAATACAATGAAAGAAGCACTCAATATGCAGGAATATGAATGAAAACTTTGAAAACAACAAAACAACGACTAAAAGGAAGAAATAGATAAAATGTCAAAGAGGCCTAGAAACACCTGGATATTAAAACAAGAGGCCAAATGGGTTTCAAAACACTACTTCCGATATTGAAACAAAAGGTGAAACAGGTCTCAAAACACTCATTTTGATATCAAAACAAAAAGCCATACAGGCTTTGAAACACTCATACAGATATTAAAACAAAAGCCAAAATAAAAGAGGCCTTCAAACATTCGGATATAAAGACAAGAGGCTAAACAGGCCTCAAAACACTAATTTGGATATTAAAGCAACAGAGGCAAACAGGCCTCTAAACACTCATTCAGATAGTGAAACAAAAGGCCAAAGAGGCCTAAATGCACTCGTCTGAAAAATGAAAAGCATTTTAAAAATTTAAGTTTTTTAGGAAATTAATAGGTACATTTACAAACATCGACCGAAATTACCTCCCCTTGGTCTTATATGCTGACAAAATCCCTAGCTCCGATGACGATACCATGAACAAATCCAGAAGATATCAACCCTAGAGCAATATCTGCCAAATGGCAGACCTCTGCGATAAGCAGTTCCTTATAGATTTTTTTAAGAAAAAACGAACATCAGCAGAAATTACTTCCCTTAGCTGCGATGACGATACCATGAACAAATCTACAAGATACCAACCCAAGGACAATAGCTGCTAAATAAGAGACCTCTCTGATAAGCGTTCTAGAGATTTTTTAAGAAAAAATACGAAAATTGGCGGAAGTTACTCACTCAGTAAGTGATCGAATGGCCAGAGGCAAAATCTAGAAGAGACCAACGCTATGACAATATCTGCCAAATGGCAGACCTCTGCGATAAGCAGTTCTTGAGAAGATTTTTTAAGAAAAAATACGAACATCGGCAGAAGTTACTTCCCGTTGCTGTAAGGACGATACCATGAACAAATCTACAAGAGACCAACCCAAGGACAATAGCTGCCAAATAACAGACCTCTCCGATAAGCATTGAGAGGATTTTTTAAGAAAAAATATAAAAAATTGGCAGAAATTACTTCCCCTAGCTGGCGATACCATGAACAACTCTAGAAAAGAGACCATCCCTCGGGCAATATCTGCCAAGTGGCAGACCTCTGCGATAAGCGGTTCTTGAGAAAATTTTTCAAGAAAATGTTAACGGGCTGGACAGACGGACGACGGACGAACTCCGATCAGAAAAGCTCACCGAGCATATGCTCAGGTGGGCTAAAAATATAAACATCGCAAGAAGTTAAGATACCAACCCGGGGAGAATATCTGCCAGATGGCAAAGCTCTATGATAAATGCTTATCGAGGAGATTCTTTAAGAAAATGTTAACATCAGACGGATGACAGATGAAGCCCAATCAGACAAGATCGCCGAGCATAAGCTCCGGTGAGCTAATCATGACTATAAAGACATGCGGAAGACTTAGTGGAAGAAAACTTGTTATTCAGATATGACTTCAAATAGAATACGTCAATCTCAATAGTCAATAACTTCCTAATAAAAAGGCAGTGTGTTTCTGATAAACTGAGATTAACAAGCCCACGAGCTTTTATAAATCAGGTATACCTCATCAAATGTAACGAGCAGGTAAAAACAGTTTAGTCCACTCACCACTGTTATCTTCCCTCTATCTGCCGCCCACTCGCTTCACGTATCTGACCCACAGTTTCTATCTATCTAATGTCCTAAATATACCATACACTATAATTATGTTTTCTTTGTGCTTACTCTCTGATAATGGTCTACAATATACAATACTCTACTATCTCATTACACTAGACCTGAGATGGGGTACTTTATATACGAATGTATGCGTTAATCTTGATATAAGTCTGGCAAATGGGTATTAACACACACCTCCAAGTTAACATTATTTTGCAGTCCATATACAGTATTTTATTAAACTGGTGTGAAACATATCCACAAAAGATTACCTTAGCGCGACTGAAGACGGACATCTCCCATCCGCCTTCACCGGTTTACACTGCCTTGGACCAGTTTTCTTACATCGACTCTCCGTTTTCCCGCCCTTCGGTTGCGGATCGACGTAAAACCCGATAAGTTGATTCGCATCCTGCTTCGACACGACGAGCGAACTCTTGGAATTATGGGCGTGCCCGTACTTGACGAGGAAGTAGCGCTGCATCTCCGTGCAGTTACGCACCTCGAGACCCATCAACAGGCACCGCTTTTTTAGAATTCCCGTGTCCTTGGCCGGTAATATCTGTTTGTAAATATCGATCAATCGTACGTACGGCTGCATATCCAACATCACAGCCGGTAAATCGTTCCAGTACACGGTTACTATAACGATCCAAGGCGTATTGTCAGTACCAGTTGTACCGGCGACGGCCTGCTTGACAGAAACGTCGGTAGGGTTTTCGAGCGAGCCATCAGCGAACGATACATATTCTTTACTTTCTGTCGATTTATCGACGTTATTTATTTGACCGGTATCTTTTATTTCTTCCACTTTTACTTTATCCGATTCAATGGACTCCAATCCGTGCGATTTGGATTGAATTTCATCTATAGCGTTAAACAACATATTCATTTGCTCCGTCGTCAATTCGCTGAGTTCATCGGTCGCACCTTGCGTATTATAAGACACGTCATCCGTGGGATTTTCCATGTTTAATATCGCATTAATGACTTGACTATCGTCGTCTTCCGTCGCCAGTTTATCCGCCTTCTCCGGAGACCCATGTAACGGTGGTACTCGCGAACGCGAGGGCGGCGGCGATTTCCCCGTCTGTAACGCGACGATATCCGAATCGGATAGGCGCGGTACTATGATATCCGCAGCCGTTGGTGTGGGAATCGCTGTACCGGCCTGCACCTGCGGTAACTTCGAACGTTGCCGTCTCGTCACTCGGTCAGTCTTACACGCGTAATAAACGAATTGATCCTGGTAATTTCCCGTAATTTTCACCTTCGCGTCCTGATCTTCCGGTTCATCTATGCTTTCATCTCGCCTGCTCAAACGTCTCGTTGGTGAAGACAGTGGACTGTCTATATGCTTAATGTCATCGAAGATCTGAGTAGACAACAGATCGAGCGGCTCCGTAATAGCCTCGCACAAATCTTCCACCTCGGATATAATCGGCGATGCTGATTTTGACGCGGCGAGGGCGTCTTTCTTCGAATTCCGGCCCCGTTTTTTATTCATCTTAGTTGGTGGCCGACCGAGTTTTGGCTGTTGAATAGTCAGTGGCACCCCATTATGTTTCAGACAATAGTCGTGATCTAGGGATACTGGATCGATCGACGAGTTTGCGGACACGTGAATATCAAGTACATCGGACGGCGACACGCTAATTGGCTGAAATAGTGACGACGGTGCTTTACTAATGTCTTCTATATGTTGGGGAGTGCTAAACACCGATGTCTCTGTGGTCGTGTGTGGCACAGTACGTGCCTCATTTCGATTCAAAGCGGCTGGTACGATCTTGTTGCTAAAAGAACCAAACGAACCGATCCGAAATTGACCAACAATCGACGGTGTGGACATCTTGCTGCGAGACTCTGTGTCCGAAAGTGATATCTGTGGTGAAACGAAAGATAACTTATGAGTATTGATAGTTATATTATCGTTATATACAGACTTGTATGGAGAACTTTCGGAATTAATAGACAATGGGTCATTCACTGAGTTACTATTCTTCACCAAGAGACGCGATAAACTCTTCTTCGTGTCCTCCGAATATTCGGACGCTACCGCTATACTGTGAGGTGAGAAGACACTTAAAGCTGGCAAGCTCGAAGACAGAGGCGTGTGGCAACGTTTCGCGTCGCTGTGACAACTCGCCGTCGAAGCCGGACTGAGCGGAACTTTCATTACCGTATCATCGACTACATGCGGGTCGCTTTTAAGTGAGGTCAACAAGTCGGGACTGCGAATGAGGAATGCGTCGTCGGTCATGTTTGAGTCGGTGTTGTATGCGCTGTCAGGACTCAGGATGAGACTGGAGGAACTGTCGCACGAAGCGGGCGATGTAACCGAGCTGGAACGCAACGTCAATTTCGCGTCGACTGATTCTGTATCCGGCTTAGACACGATGATCGTTCGACCGGTGAGTAAGGATTTAATTATAGTCTGATGGGCAGCGGCCGGTGGTTCGTCTTGTCTGTTATTTCCGTTCGTACATCTGGAACTGACAGAATTGACCTGCGGAATGGCGCGCGATTCCGCAGTGACGTTCGACTCGATCGTGCTTACATCTGCCGCGCTGATTGCTTTATTATCGTTAAGCAGGCAAGCGCGCGTCTCCGGGCTTGATGAATGATTATCGGGATTAGCGGCGTGATTGACACTACTGTCGCTTTCCGATGATTCTACGATGCTCGATTCGTCGATGGCGTGACCAACCTCGTCCAAATCGTTAGACGGATCGATGATATCCAATAAACACGAGTCGTCACTCAATGCGTTCTCGTTCGACGACGGTGTATCGCAATCCGCTATTGTGTCGGAATATCCGCTGTCGTGCCTTCGTTCTACAACCCTACTCGCCACAACGTCATCTTCATCAACTTCAATGTAATCTTTATCCGTATTCAACGGTTCATCGGCGATGATGTACATGTAATTTTTATTACCTTTACTACTCGAGTCGTAATTATGCTCTTCGAACATATGGGATACGCCACTGTCTTCCACACGCCCGTTAATGTAACCATTCGGGGGCGACTTCATACCGTCGCAGCCACCCGACTGACCACACTTGCATTGTTCTTGTCCATCTTCAGCGGAACCGACGCCGACGATCGCTGTAGCCTCGGATTGACGACCTCCTTCGCACACACCACAATCCCGACTGTCTACAGGCAACGCTGAAGCTGTGCAACAATTCTCGCTACTATGCTCACAGTAACAACCTGAATGTTTATGTTTAAGTCCCGCGGCGACGGCCAAAATATTCAATGGATTGAAACTATCGACGTTAACGCCGTCTTGCATGACTGTGCTACCGCCGCGCCATAATTATTCAGTACCGTTAGCGGTACACTGAAGTTTGAATTATCGGAAGTCCTTCTGAAACAAAATTAAAGCATATTCTTCAAATATGGATCAACAAAGGTTAGCGACGAGATCGATAATATCTACATTAGAATTCCAGAATACACCGATTTATTCCCAGTCTAGCCTGTGTATGACCTATCATTTTCCAGGCAAAGAACAATTTAAACCCATTAGCCCATGAGGGTGAGGTAGAATTCCTCAATGGCTATGCAAGGGCTTCATCCTACCAATACGGTTGTCTGTGTTTCGAAATTCTCACATGGGGCTACATTATCTCACTGAACAATCACCACTGCCTATCACAGATTTAGGAAGTTACTAGAAAAATCAAGGTCAACACCTTTTTATCGAAACTAACTAGTTTATTGATCACAAGCTTTCGAATAAACACTATGCTTCATGGGGTGACCCATTATTTTTTTAGTTACTATCAATTAGACTAACACAGCTACATACCTTTATACTAGATCTAGAAAGGTGTACAATATGACTGTCAAGTAGAAACCAGTAACATGAAGGGACAAAAGGCCACTATCTGCCCAGACTCAGTGGTCTACCTGATAGCAACTTATCCATAGTAAATTAATAAATAAGGCATAATAATAAATAATAATCTGCTTTTATAACCTTCTGTACTCTAACTGCTATAACAATGCTATACCTTGCTTCAGTCCACTAAACACTGCCTAGATAATGAATTAAGGAAGTATAAAAATGACATATATTATTATTGCGAAACCCCATAACTAAGTCACAAAGGTGCCTGTGTATCCATTTTCCATATTATGTCATTCATCCGCATTTTATAGACTATCTCTATATTGGAGACAATGTAAAAAATTTAATTTATCGATTACAAAGAAATTAAATAGACACTAGTTTCTTACTAACAACTTCAGTCTGGTATAATTTCAAAAAGGTGCTTAAGAATAAAATACTGTATAATAACCCCTTTTGGATAATGAATAAATATGGACTTGAAACATGTCATACTTACCCACCATAAATGTGATGCTAATAGGAACATTCTTTCAATGAGTGCTAGACTCTAAACAAGAGGTCATGGGCTTGAAGCTGTCTACCAGTCTGCCTCTCTACCATGGCTCTCAGTAAGTCATTTATCACCATTTGCTAGAGTACACATCCATAATCATCCATCCATGGGTGGGCACTTGAATAATCCATCATAGGTTATATGATTGTGTCTTAAACATCATCCGTAAGACCTCACTGGCGTATCCAATAGATGTTTGTACTTTACCTCTTAATAAATTTCAAGTTAAATGCCCATATTGACGCCACTATAAAATAATTCAGCACGTGTCAATACGAAACTAAAAAATTTCCAGGTATGGTTGATTGGAACGCACTCCATGTGAGCAACCACACTCAATCATGGCAGAATGATGCATCGCTACAGAGGGCAAAAAACTCAAGATTTTTAGATAAAAAAATCATCTCTGCGGCATATCCAATGCGAGAATAACGTAATGGCAGTAATCACTAATCACATAGTTATACGAGATGAAAAGTCACGGTTTACAAGACACTCGTGGCATCTTAATATGTCAGCGATAAACTGTAATTAATTAGGCAGAAGGAAGACTAATGTATATAGAAGAAACCTAGCCTGCAATATCGACTGACGGAGCGAATATAATCCATCTAAATTATGCGAATGGCATGATACCGGGCTACTCAACGCACAGGGATAGGAACAAAAATGTCATTACTGTTAATTAATGTTGCCAAATGTGTGGCGTTAATCAGTATATGTGGAACATGTAGTATTTATCACTACGTACTAAACATGCAGTATTAATCGTTATATATTGAACAAACAGCATGAATCATTATTTATTACAGATGCAATATTAATCATGTATTGAATGGGTAGCATTAATAGAGTAGCATTATGTGTTGAATATGCAACATTAACTGTAATATAATGAACATGCAACCAACATTAATCGTTATATACTGAACCGGCAGCATTAATCATAATTTATTGAACAAGCATCTTTAATCATTTAATGAATATGCAGAATTAACCATTTTGTATTGAACATGCAGCATCATCAATCATTAATAACATACTGAACATGCAGCAGTGATAGTATTGATAACATAAATAATATACCAAAAGCTAAATATTTCAGGATGTTTTTAAACCCCACCATTATGCCATATATGCAAAAATAAAGCACGTCATTTTTTACATTCTAGGCAATATGAACCAGTGTTCCATGAAGAGATTACACTAAATTCTGAGATAATAAATATCAGTAAAGTAATGAAAGTGGATTTTATGTTTATTGCAAGTAGAGTATATGTGTACCGTAGAGAACACGTACTTACGACTAGTGATCAATATTATGCCAACTATAGGAAAAAATCAGTCATTCAAGCATGAAAATCTCGCTTGCTTCCTATTAGGGAAGGCGGAAAAAAAATTCTTGGTTTGTGCCGGTTCGAACACGCAACCTCTCGTAGAAATGGCAACGCTTCTAACCTTCTAACCTACCCCCTGGTACTGACAAGAATAATGGGGGTGTACCGGTGGCAATGCGTTATGTTTCTAGATCCGTCAAAGGCCTTGGCATGGAATTGAGCATGGAATTCCTCTGTTCTTAGTTACAATTATAATATTTTGTGACACGCAGTGAAGTATTGCATCCGATGGAAAAGTGTCACTACGGATCACTTCTATGTTACAAATCGGGTGAAACAAAGAAGAATTTTGTCACTGAAATTTTTCACTGTATACCTTAATAATCTGAGTCAGTCACTAGCCAACGAGAGGAGAGGTTGCTATAAAGGTTGTGTTGTATAATCATCATTGTTACGATGAAGATACGGTGTTCACCCTGTGTGCTGCTGGCCTCCAGAGACCTCTGGACATCAGTTACGAATATGCTACTCTGTATATCAAACTCAATGTTGATAAATCCTATTTTTATGACTGTTCTATTGATATGAAACGACAACTGCTTTTGTTATACTGTACCAATATGTATTGTAGCCATCTTTTGACAGAATACTATAAGAGTCCATATACTCAACATTAGTATACAATAAGGGTGGGATAATGTTTTATGCTCTACAGAGAGTATGTGGTATGGTACGCCCTAGAGTGCTTGAACTACATGTACCAACATTTGATGTGCTAATGCGCAAGAAGTGTTTTAGCTCTCTCGAGCGTTTAGGTAAATCAAACAATCTTGTTGCCTGGCATTGAGCTATGACCTTCTTAAGTCTAAAATATTCGAGATGGAAGTTTCCTTTATTACATTCGGTTTTGTGATTATCTAATGTACTGCGTCTCTAATAATAAATAATAATAATAATCCATTTGCTTTGGAGGCGCCCTAATAACTAGTATGTCTCTAAAGCACCTATATACATTTCGGGTGATAACTAATTATATTACATAACGCAATAGAATGTACATATAAGTTAAATCATAGCCTAACACAACCGTTGAATGCAATGGAATGGAATTCTATTTGATTTCTAGTGCCCTTCCAACACATGGAAATCAGAGACACTACATAAATTTATGGTTACTTTGACTAAATAGAAATGCAAGGAGTATAAGGAATACAAGGAGTATAAGGAATACAGTTCAAAGTCGAACTCGGTATACCATGAGTTAGTCAAGAAAAAAAGTCTACACTTCATTTTTCCAGTCTCGAGTTAGTTACAACTCTATGGACTACATTACATTGTATGTATATCTGAAATAAACAATGGAATGAAAAAGGAAAATACCTTCCAGGAGTAGGTCATTATCTGTCAGATCAGACTATCATATAGCCCCTTACTACTGAGTAATCTACCTTACCCGGAATGCATTAAAACATCTGCCCATACCAATCCATTAGCATGGTAATTCCAATAATTATACGAAAATCAGTACCATTTGAAAACGGTACCAATCGCGTAGAACAAGCGGTAAATGATAATGCTGAAAATACCGTAAAGTATTTTGAGCAATATGCAAACAATAGGAAATATTCTACAGAAAAAATACCAAGCAACAGTGATAAAAAACAACCATGCCAAAAAAAGCAAATCCAAATGTGTAATAAACAATTAGATTTACTCGAATGCCACGCCAGTTATATCTCGAGATTATGAACCTTTGATGTCGAAGCACGTTCAATGTTATTGTAGTACATTGGGAGTCCAACATCCACCAATAACAAATGTAACACCACCCACACAACAATTGACTGCT